>JBBPJL010001150.1:0-10972 GCA_038088675.1 Xanthoconium separans
CCCATCACATGCAGCCCCAAATCATTGGTAAGCCTGCTACAAACTTAACTGTATTTTTTACCTTTTTAATAATCACTCAAATTTTTGTACAAATGCTTATCCATCCAATCCAATCTTGATGATGTTGGTCTTATATGACTATATGAGTCCCTGTCAATCTTCTATAGTACAATGTTGAGCCTTGAAAGCAAAGATTTACCATATCCTCCAACAAGACTTAGAGAGCAAGGATCTTTTTCTCTTCATTACAACCTTCAAGCAAGTCTTCCTAAGTGTACTTCTTATTGTCCAAGAACCAGTAGATATATTATTGGCTGAAACCATCAATTAGATAGCCTAATTGGTGTTTTTGGCCATGCCAGAAATAATTTTCTACAGATGAACTCTTTTATTGATAGGAGTAAGCTTGGTGAAATGATTACCATGAGGTCCAGTAGCCTCTGATTTAATTTCCTGAAGTATCCTAGACATAGTAGACCCCCAAAGACCAGTCTGGGACCCAATTTACCTGGTAAAAAGATGAAGAGAAAGATACTAGCTAATATTACTCTTCTGATGAGTAGAGATGGGTTCTATGACAATAAGCATGGAAAAATAAAGTATATAAGTGCTGTTCTATACTCAATTACATAAAGGTGACATATTAGAAGCATTACCAAATGTATGTAATCACATTACAGCATGCAAGGATCCAATATATGTAATCAAAACTTAAAGTCAAACAACTGTCCCAATGAGTGGTCGTTTTGAAATAGCTACCATTCCATCAGATTCCAACCAAATTCTTCAATTCTTGGATCAATAGAAGGCCAATGGGATTTACTTCATCTCATTGACTCATAGCTTAGGGTGAGGGTTAGTGGTTATTGCCATTAGAGTTGTTTAGTGAAAAACATGCAAACATTGGGACAGTTGTTTGAGCCACTGTAGCTCGCTTGATTTTTCAGTGATGTGAGTTCAGAGGAACGGCATGCGAGAATTAGGTCAGAATCCAACTGTCATGGTTGTGCGGCAACAGCTTGGCACCCTCAATGAAATCGTTGTACCACTTACCATTCATGTTCAGTCAATCAAATGATTTCTGTTGCAATGATATCCAATCGCCAGTAAGTTGTATCGTGACAGCGGCCCAAAGTGCAAATTCGGAACCCCAGGATACTGAATAAAAGGCAGGCCGATATTGAAAGGGTGATCACTTGCTGGATATGACAGGGCAGGACACTGGGGCCAATGTAAGTGGAGTCTACAATGAGTTCTCAAAGCGTCTTTTGAAAGCCAGTGTGTAGGTTTGACTCCCGCCAGCCACGGGTAGTATGATTTTGCTCTACCTTTGAAATTCTGTGTATCATCCTAGAATACCACGCATGGTAAAGGCAAGAGTTTTGCTGTGGTCACCCCCAGCTTGATCATGTCAATTGCGGTTGATTGTATTCTTCTTGCACTCGATATGTACCAGCTTTGAATTGCTGAAACCCTGAGAGATCTTGACACTCATGAATGTGACTTATCCGAGTTGCACCGTTGGTCCGTCGATCAAATTTAATCACTTCTCCATCTTTGTGACTTTACCAGATACAACATTTTGACGCCTTCAAGGCCGTGTATGTTTGAACAGATGGCTTATGTCTCCACATTGGGGATATTCCTGTCTCCTCTTCTCCACCTTGTTTATTTTTATGTTCATCATTTCTCATCATCATAGATTGCAACAAGGAATCCATAGAGCGCACTGAAAAGAAATATTTGTTAAAAATCAAACGGGTGTATCCCTTTATTTTCCCCTTGTGCGACCCACAATAGTGCATCACTCATGGAAATGGGCCGTCGCGCTCACAATACAGGAAGTGACAGGAATAGGTCGTTGTATGGCAAGTATTGAGTTATCACGAGAAATGCACGCTGAAAAAACCACAAGACAATCGTCACCAGGGAAGATATGCAGGAGTATCACACTGTGCCGAATCAATAGAACGCCCGCACGGAAAGCTGTCCAGGATCATCGTATCACCCAAAAATCTATTGGTTATGATTGATGACTCCAGCGCACGATAGATGTCAGTGTTATATCTTCGTCTGCCTGAAATCCATGCATCCAAAGCCAAAACTCCTTACGGAATTACGGTAAATTCATCGTGCCTTTGCTTCAATAGTTACCCATGTGTTTATTCCAGACAACTTTCTCCGCAAAAGCCTATCTTGGAATGGTCCGTTCCTCAAAAGGTTAGGTGAACTTTATCATTTTGGCTGTGCAATCTCACATGTTCTCCGACAACCGGAATTGAAACTTCGTATATCCAGGCTGTAACAGCATATTATCTACTAATACCTCTTATACTGCTGACTACTTTCTGGGTTTGTGTGCTTGCTTCACTTCGCTGCATTTACCCATGTATCTTGCTTCTGGCCGGTCTACTTCACATTCCTTCTGTCTTATGGACTCAGATGTACATCTTCCCATCCCTCATCCTCCCATGTTGATTTCCCCTTCAGCTGACTGTCAGGCGTGTTCTATCGCGCCATCTGAGGTCCCGCACCAACATTTTCTCCCATCCACACGACAGTGCCATTCCCATTTTCCCTTACAAGAATCACCATTGTCTGGTTATGCACAACTCAGTGCTTACCCCAGTCCCCCAAGATCAACAAATCCTCACCATAATCCATCAATTTCATCTCAAAGTTGCTTTTATCCCTGTGATGAAACTCTAGGTTCAGAGCCCAAGAGCGGCATGGAGCACCCAGTCCCTGCCAAAAAAAGCAGCAATGTCAAGCCCTGATTTGTTATCGTATGTTTTATTTTCTTATTAAGTAAGATATGGCATGTTGACCACCAATTGCCCATTTGTGACCCCTGCAATATGTGAATGGATGTTTCATTTGTGGACCTACCCTGTCCGCAGAGTGCAAGAGGCGGAAGATCAAATATGACAGGTTCGGAGTCAATAGACCCATCAAATCTTTGTGTGGCTGCTCACGTGTTTGTCAGGGGGGGATTATGTGAACCCTGTATACGATGTGGTGAACAGTCAGAACATCCATCTCATGCTGGGAAACAGAAGTTCGACCCCGACTTATTTTTGGAACTGAACGGTCAACCCCCCTGCCTAAAGTATGTCCGTAGGTTTGGTTTCCTATAATATGACGATAAGATATAATGACAGTATCTGTTCAAATTTGTTAGTGCTACAATTCCGCCTCCGCCAGACCTCACGCCGTATATCTTTAAGAAACAACAACATTATACCACTGGGGGGGGCTTCGGTGATGTGTATAGATGTTGGTGCTTTGACAAGTCACCGAAGGAGGTTTGGGTCTCATACATGGATCAACTTCTACGATTCACATTTTCCTTAGGTCGCGGTGAAGGCATTTCGATTTAGGTTCACTATCAACGGGGATATTAATGATAACTCCGTCAAGGTAACCTATCTCACTTGAAGAAAATGATCGTGGTTAAGAATACCTCATAGATGCTGTGTCGAGAGCTCGGAATCTGGAGGAGACTCAACCATATCAATATTGTTCCATTCCTGGGTATTGCATATGGATTTGGAATGCCTGGTTCCCTGTCGCTGGTGTCATTGTGGATGCTGAATGAATCTCTTCACAACTTCCTAAGGAAGTATGATATTTGTCTAGGTGTAGAACACCGGCTCCACTTCGTACGTCCGAGTCTGACTGCTTGTCCGTCGTCTAACCATCACAACAGTTGCTAGACGTCATTAATGGGTTGGAATACTGTGGGTCGCTATATTCGTTCTCACTTATCACGTAAGACGAATAACGGTACACAGTGCACTCTTTTCCAATCATTCATGGTGACTTGAACTGTGTACGTGAAAGCAAACATCAACGTCCCTCTTGTCTGATGACAAGACAGAGTAACATCCTTGTTGACGCAGATCACAATGCACGTTTAGCAGATTTCGGACACTCCTCAGTTGTGGGGTGTATACCAGAAGCATTGGCTGATCTCCAAAGATCCACCTCTCAACCAGGAACTTTGCGATGGAGTGCGCCAGAGCAGCTCCGAGTTGAAGAGACTTTCAGGCAGACAACCAAGAGTGATATATATTCTTTTGGTTGTGTCGCACTCCAGGCAAGTTCATCCAGTAACACATTCCACCGTCATGCTAAAGTTGCTGCAGGTGTTGTCTGGAAAACCACCGTGGTCAGAGGTTCAGGAAGATGCCGGTGTCGTGCTGCACCTGGCAAAGGGCCACTGGCCTGGCCGACCAGAATCTCGGACGATTGATGACTTGCATTGGGATTTGATTCAACATTGCTGGTCACCGGTACAGGAACGACCTGCTGCGTGTGTGATCATCTTTGCCGTTGAATGGCTTTTAAGTGGTTGCCTGCCGTCTCGGTCACTTCGTGACTTACTCGAACAACCGAACCAGGCGGAGGTCAGTTTCATGGAAGATCAGCGATTTCTGACCCCTATAAATGATTTGAGGACCGATGTGAATGTGATCAGCAAGGATGACCTGAATTGGTAGGTATCAACGTGAATAATGATCTGTCTCAGGACACTGACCATCTATCTACGCACTCAGCTCTGAAGATGATATTACCTTCCAATTGTCCAAGCTCAGGCTGTCCCTGCAAGTAACCATTCCCACAAGTTGAAATTCAGAGCAACCGAGGCATCCTATAACAAAAGTGTAAATAGGTGGAAGAACGTTGCTGGTTCTGGTGCTCTATATAGAGGCAAATTCTCATGAGATCGGCACATGCAAGATTTTTATGAGATCACTTACTCTGGAATACCAATCCTTCGGTGAGGTATGTGTGGGGCGAGACACTAATCCATTGAGTGTAAAATAGTATAACGAACAATGACCTAACCTCGATGCATAATTTCTCAGCGTGTTCGGCTTTCCCTTAACAAACACTGACTCGACACCTAGCTTATACAGTCATCTGCTGTTGCACCATCATATCAGACATCACAGCCTCATGGTCTTCTATCGATAGTCTTGACGCTGGGTGAAGATATTGGGAGACTGGCATACCTTCCTAATGCATGGGTGGTCTCTCGGCTGACGGAACTATCAGGGCGTGGGGTTTGCAAAACGGGAAGCAAAACGGGATGTTGGTGAAGCACGAGAGTAGAGCAAATATCCCGCGAGCACAGTCTCACCACGACAGACTCGTTACAACCAGTAACGAGACCGGCGTTTTACAACATGCATGCCTGAGTGAGGCGGGTCAACTCTAGGAAAACTCGGGTTGTCTTGTGTTTCTCTCCAAACAGCGACAAAGTCCGAGTTGCTTATCACATCCAGGTCCAATCATTGCGCTCGTTCGTTAGTAAATGATAAACGAGACGGTTTCAAGCCAACTGTTTGTGCTTCCAACGGCGTATCGATCTGTCTCACGGCCATACGGTTAACTGATACGACACTTCTTGGCTGAAATAAAGGTGTAGTTCGGATTTCACTATCCTTTTTATGAGCAGATATGAGCTACACAGCCTCAAGTGGGTATTAAACTCTTCATGGTGATGCCCTTGCTCTTACCAAGTTCCAGACAATAACCCTGTTCTCCAAATAAGACTAGCGTTCCCCGCTGGTGCGTGGCAGGAACGCCCAGGCTGAGCCATGTACGATGATGATGGAATAGAGTGCGACTGATTGGTGTTGTAGGGCGATACCTGTGATGATGATGGCCCCGCCCCGTTTGCATCCGGACGGGGGTGAGCTGATGTCGACTTGACCAATTGAACTGCTCTGTGATAGGACGCCATCGACGGACTAGACAACACCTCCCCTCTGCCAGAGGTCATCGTCGAGTGGGCGACACAGGAAAGAACATTCGATCGGTGAGCATGGGAGTATGGCTCGAGGATGGGGTCTTGGGAGAGGTGGGGGGACAAGGAGGACATGACGGCAGTTCTCGAAGCTGCAAACGAGGTGTGCTGGATCTAAAGAATCAAGACTGCCAATGCACTGCCTCGTCGTCACCTCGAGGCATATGCTGCGGATGTTACGCTTACCGCAACAACTGGAGTTAACTCAGTTGTGAAGGACGTAATAAGAGTAAGCTGTGTTCTGTTTGATAGTCGTCGACTTAAGCAGAGCGAAGTCGGCGATGTCGCACTCAACCCTTAGGAAAGGTTCTCTTGTGACGACGCGAAGTCCTAGTTCTTCGCAAAGGAGAGGGGAAAGGACACTTGCGAGAAGTAGAGGACTTCAAGCAAATGGAATTCCAGTAATCGCAGTATTGATTGCGTAGAACTAGATTGGGTTGCTACTTTACAAGGCTCGAGTATTTATACGATGCGAGATTTAGCACGGACCATCGAGTCCCATAGGAAAGGTAAGTACTCCGCAAATCGGAATGAAACGGACGAAGAGGAATCGGAAAAGGAACGGAGTCCCGTTGTCAGGAAGAGCGGAAGGAACAGCGAACGGGACAGAACGGAAGTCATACTCGGAGGAATCCGCCGAGTGACAGTACAGCATCGTAGGGAATATTCGGAAGACATCGGATGAGGCTGTCCCATTGTGAGGAGAGAAAATGAGTCCGAAAGATGACAAAGAAAGAAATAAACGCAGCAATACAAGAAAACCGTAACATTAGCCCCCCCTTATGGCTCGAGGTCCCATCCTCGAGACTACTCCTCTATTCCTTCGTCAATCATCTCCACAGTTAATCTCGTAGTCGGTGAGATCATACATATCCTCGATCGACGGCTTTTCCCAGCAGAATTCCGGTATATGCCCTTGGTGGCCGCAGCGTAGGCAAGTAGTGAAGGGGCAATCTTTTTGCGCATGTCCTGGCGCTGTTTTGCGACAGACAGGGCAGGTGTACTTGGGACAGTCTGGTCGTAAATGGTCCGTGCCCCTACAGACAAAGCATCTGGTGCGATGGTGGTAGGGAGATGTGGAGGTGTGGGGGGTAGGGGTACAGTCAACATCGATGGGGTTGGTCGAGGACCTGGCGGGTGGGGGCGATACCAAAGCCACCTTTTTACCTTTTTCTCCTCGTTGTCCCTTGACATCCGAAGACTGCAGTCCTCCAATGATAATGTAGCGTTTTTCGGCCTCTCTGAGGGAAACAGTTGGAGGGGGAGTGGGATGCTGGGCAAAGGGGAGAGTGGCGATGATTTGATCCACGAGTCCCCCATTAGTGAAGGGGTTCTTTCCATCAGTTCCGGTGTGAATTCTCGGATGAGATCCCCGAGAGTCTGGGCTTCCTTCGAGGGGGCTACTAGGGGCTGGCACAGGAACGGGGGTATCGTTTTCTTTAGAGGACGAGGATAGAGGAGAGGAATCTCGAGTGGCGGTGGTAGAGGCGGCAGTGGAGAGATCTTCTCTGACAGACTGGTCGACGTCCCAGGTACAGAGTGGGTTATCCCAAGGGGTGATCGATTGATCAAGGTAGAACTGTTGGTATTGGTGTGGGAGGGACCTGAACAGGGAACGGATGACGGGGGCGACGACGATGTAGGGGAGTTTGTTGAGGGCAGTGATGACCCCAAAGCGTTGGAGGGTATTGTAGACGAAGTGTTGGGCTTCGGCGATGGTGGTGTCCATAAGGACATGTCCTGGGTTGGGTTCGAGTACATCTCCCATAGAGATTTCATGGACTCGTTTGACGGTATGGAGGGATTGGGCGACAGCGATGAGGGTATCAAGGGCGCCACCATGCTGGAAAGCATCATCTCGTTTGAGGTATTGGTGTACCACGGGGTTGGCGAGGAGGGTGCCGAGGGCCATTTGGCGATGCTCAGGGGGAAAGCGGTGGAGACAAAGGGGGGTGTCGATGGGGAGGTCTTTGACGGTGGCATACATGTTTCTTAGTGAAGGGGATTGAAGGGGATGAGGGAAAGCCTGCCACCAGACGGTGCGCCTTATAGCTATTCCCAGTATTGATCCCGATTGGCTATCTCTTATCTCCCAGTCGGTCCCAATATTCCTGAATCAGTTCTGTGGAGTGCCGCAGGTTCCATGTTGATTCCCAAGTGTTTTCCGCCGCCGAGTAGCCCTTCCATTTGATCAGATATGACCGTCGGGCAGGTGATCCTCGGTGTGCCAAGATATTCTCAACTTCCCACTCTTCTTCTCCTTCTATTATGTCCGGTGGTTCTGGGAAGAAGTTCTTTCCATGTTCTTCAGTTTCCTTATACGAGGATAGGAGGGAGGCGTGGAATACATTGTGTATTTTCCACGTTGGGGGAAGTTTGAGGCGGTAGGAAACTGGGGAGATTACTTGGGTGATCTCAAAAGGTCCTTCTCTTCGAGGGGCAAGTTTTCAGGTGGGATATCTTAGCTTGAGATTTCGGGAATCCAGCCAGACTCTTTGTCCAGTTTTCCAGGGGGAAAATTTGGATGAGATCCGATCCACCATGTATTGTCTGGCTTTGTCATGCGCAGCAATGGCTTCTTCTCGGGCTTTTTCTAGAGAGGTCATCCGTTGTCCTAGAGCTGGGAGGAAAGTTTTTCCGAGAGGGGGGTAAGAGCGGGGTTCATATCCCATTATTAGGAAGAACGGGGTTTGTTTGGTGACGGAGTGACGTGCGGAATTATGGTGATACTCGGCAGTAGTAAGGAGATCTGCCCACTTTTGTGGGATTCTGTCGCAAAAGATCCGTAGATATGTTTCCAGTTCTTGATTTATCCGTTCTGTTTCTCCGTCGGTCTGGGGATGGTATGCGGTGGAGAGGGCTATGTCGTATTGGAGGAGTCTGGCAAGTTCGATGGTGAAGGCAGAAGCGAATTGAGGTCCTCGATCCGAGATCACTTTGTCGTGTAGCCCAAAGCGCTTGAAGATGGAGGAGAAAAATAATTTGGCCACTCCAGCAGCATCAATGTTTTTGGTACAAGGTTCGAAATTTACCCCCTTACTAAGCCCATGGTCTACCACGACCATGACAGAATCGAAGCCGTTGCTGAGCGGAAGTCCAGTGATGAGGTCAACGGACACTTGTTGGAATGGTCTGGTGGCAGTAGAAGCAATGGGGGAAAGAGCGGGGGCAGTAGGGTGAGTCTGAACTTTGTTTGCTTGGCAGACGGCACAGCCAGAGATATATTTCCGGACAAATGTTGTCATTCCAGGCCACCAGTAGTCCTTTTCTAGGGAAGCAATGGTGCGGAAGTATCCGTTATGCCCGCTGAGTTGAGAGGAATGACATTCTTCCACTATTCATCGTCGAAGAAGGATGTCCGGTATGTATGCTCGTCCTTTGTAGTAAAGGATCCCATCGGTGTAAGCCCAGTCCATAGGGTTGTTGAAGCGGGTAGGGAGGACATTATCATGGTCCGTGCTGAGAAGCTTCAATTGTTCTAGGATGAGGGGGTCCGATGGGGTGGACGTGAGGAGTTTGGAACGTAACTCGGCGTCAATCATTCGGATGAATAGTTGTTCTGGAAGGAGTACTTTTTCGGTGTTGTCAGAAGTAGTAGTAATTCCTTCTGGTCAAGATAACACGTCCGCTGGTCCCATCTGGGATCCAGGGCAGTGTTGGAAGGCCAGATTGTATTCTTGTAGGAAAAGTTGCCATCTGGCATGGCGTCGAGACAGGTTTTGTGGTTGTCGGAAATAGGTAAGGTTTTTGTGGTCTGTCAAAATGGTGACTACGTGTTCTGTCCCTGTGAGATAGTGTCGCCATTCTTCCAAAGCGTGGATGACAGCGAGAAGTTCCCTATCGTAGATGTCGTAATTCCTTTCTGCTTCAGAAAGGGTTTTAGACAAATAGGAGCATGGGTGAAGGTCTCCATTGTCGTCTTTCTGCATGAGGATAGCCCCCATAGCGACGAGGGAGGCATTGGTCATGAGGGTAAAGGGTTTGGATGTATCTGGCATAGTGAGGACAGGACGTCGTAGGAAAGTATCCCGTAGCCGTTCAAAGGCCTGCTGATGAATAGTTGTCCATTCCCACTTCGAGGTCTTTCGAGCAAGATCGTTGAGTGGTCGGGCGATGTCAGAAAATCCAGGGATGAACTTCCGGTAGAAGTTACAAAACCCTAGAAAGGATCTGACTGCAGTTACAGATTGAGGGGGTTTCCAATCCCGGATAGCGTCCACCTTGGTTTTGTCCATTTGGACTTTCCCATTTCCTACTACCATACCCAGATATTCGACCACTCTTGCAGCAAAAGTGCATTTTTCTAATTTGAGGAAGAGCTTCTGTTCTTCCATTCGGGCTAGCACCCTTCTTGTTCGTTCTTCGTGTATTTTTGGGTCGTTTTTGGAATGGATGAGGAGATCGTCCATATAGATGACCAGCCATCCTCCGGCGATCATGTTGGCAAAGGTGTCGTTCATGTAGGCTTGGAAGGTGGCTGGAGAATTGCACATCCCGAAGAACATCACCATTGGTTGGTAGAGCCCATAAGGCGTAATGAAAGCAGCTTTCCATTTGTCTGCAGGATTGATCCGAATGTTGTTATATCCCCATCGTACGTCCATTTTAGTGAATAACTCCGATTCGTTGAGTTTATCGATAAGATTGCCTATGAGTGGTAGTGGGTAGGCGTTTTTGACTGTCTGGGAGTTAAGGTATCGATAATCTTGACAGGGACAGAGTTTTCCATCTTTCTTCTGGACGAAGAAGAAAGGGGATGCTTGGGGGGATTTGGATGGTTCTATCTTTCCTGAGGCTAGGTGTTCCTCGATGAACTTCTTACAGGCCTCTTGTTCTGCAGGGTTCAGTTGGTATGCTTTCCCTCTTTTGGGTACAAAGTCTTTGGTGAGTTCGATCTTGTGATCGAAGGCTCTCTTAGGGGGAAGTTCGTTGGACGGTTCCTCAAAAACCTTTTTGTATCGTTGGTACTCTTTAGGAAGTTCGGTTTTCGTAGTTCCAGCTTCCTGCGCGAGTTGGGTGGAGAGAGTGGTTCGTCGTATCCACTCTTTCTTAGGGAGGTATTCTCCTAGTCCTTTTCTTTTATAGATGCGTCGCTCGATGCGGTCATCCATGTCAAGCCCCATGGCTCTCAGCAGATACCTTTGGTGTATTGGCTGT
>JBBPJL010001152.1:0-10959 GCA_038088675.1 Xanthoconium separans
CCAAACCACGCAGGCCGTTTCACCCCCCGATCCTCCAGCAGCCCCCAACAACCTGTCGCATCCAGACTCCATCGAGACAGCCATCCGCAAAAACCAACGTAAACACGAACGGTATGTCAAAGAGGGCCTCACCAGAAAAGACTCTCCTTGGAGTGAACGGGACAGCATCGTCCACTGGAAAGATCTACTCTATGTCCCTCGCGAGCAAACTATACGAGAGCGCATCCTCAAGGAACACCACGACCACCCTCTCGCGGGACACCCTGGCATCCGATGGACTCGTGACCTCGTCATGGATAAATATTACTGGCCCAGCCTACGACGCGACGTCGAGCGATATGTCCAAGGGTGCGACCGATGTCAGAAGGTCAAGCCCAAATCGGTTTCCTCAACGACCCCATTACATCCAAACGAAATCCCTTCGGCCCCATGGGAAGTCATCTCGATTGACATCATCGGGCCATTACCCGAGTCAAACGGGAAGAACGCTATCCTAAATGTCGTGGACCGCTTTTCAAAAATGATTCACGTTTTTCCAGTGCACGACACCATCACTGCCCTCGGAGTAGCCACGATCTTCCGCGACCACATCTTTAAACTCCATGGGACGCCACTGAAAGTTATCTCTGATCGCGGCCCTCAGTTCGTCTCGTCCTTCATGAAGGACCTATATACTCTACTCAAAATCGAGGCCAACCCGTCCACGGCCTATCACCCCCAGACCGATGGACAGACGGAGCGCTTCAATGCGGAAATCGAACAGTACTTACGCCTCTACGTAAACCACCGGCAAACCGATTGGACAGAATGGCTTCCCCTCGCCAAATTCGCCCACAATCAAAATAGCTCCAGCACAATGGGACACTCCCCGTTTCAACTCAACTATGGCCAACAGCCTCTAATGGGAGTTGATCGGCGAAGAACAGTACGCAACGCCGCCGCGGAAGACTTCGTTGAACGCATGCGTCATGTCCAAGACGAAGCCCGCGTTGCTTTGGAACATGCGGCAGCGGATATGAAGCGCTTCCACGATCGCCACGCACACGACCGATGCGAATATCAGCCTGGTGACCTTGTGCTCCTCGAGGCGACCAACATTCGCAGCGACCGCCCTTCCCGCAAACTCGATGACAAACGCTACGGACCGTTCAAAGTTCTGACCAGAGTGGGCGCGGGCGCTTACAAGCTGAAGCTCGACAAGGCTTGGAAAGGAATACACCCCGTTTTCAACGAGTGTCTCCTCTGGCCCTATGTTCCCGGTGCATTCGTCTCACAGAAAGTTCCTCCACCGCCACCCCCGGTGCTCGTACAACAGGCCAAAGAACAAGAAATTGAATGTATTCTCGACTCTCGGGAACGCCACGGCCGCATCGAATACCTCGTTCACTGGCGTGGGTTCCCCCGCGAAGAACGTGAGTGGAAACGTGATAACGAGCTAGAGAACGCGCGTGAAGCAGTCGCGCAGTTCCACAGACTGCATCCCACCGCACCTCGACCATGTGCTACTATGCGCCTACGTGTCCAGTCGCAGGTCTCTGATCCGCCGTGCACCTGTCCCATATGTCGCAA
The DNA here is from genome assembly GCA_038088675.1 of Xanthoconium separans. Lineage (NCBI taxonomy): Eukaryota > Fungi > Basidiomycota > Agaricomycetes > Boletales > Boletaceae > Xanthoconium > Xanthoconium separans. The sequence continues at coordinate 1,570 of JBBPJL010001152.1, forward strand.
GGAGCCGCTCCCATCGCCGCCACCTCTCTTCCGTACAAAAGATTTCATCGCCTTTCGCTCACGGCTTAACTATCTCCCCGCCTCACTCTTCGAGGTTGCACCCCTTGTCTCCGCGGACGTCGACCCTTGAGAAGGGGGTAATGTCAGGAATTCTTCTTTCCATCTCCCTTCCGTATCTTTCCGACTCCGTTCGATCAGCTCCACTTTCCCTTCTCAGATCCCTTCGTTCTATTGGCTCGCCCGTACACTCTTTGCATTCCTTTTGAGTCACGTTATCTCTATCTCTCGAGTATATAAAGATCCAGTCCTAACTCATGTATCCCCCAATTTCGGAATAGTTATTCATTCCACGGTTTTGTGATTCTCTTCGAGTCATTGCCGCACGCTGCCTGATATTTATACAGTCTGCATATTCTTAGCATTTAGCCATTGAGTAAGGGATTCAGTCAATGAGACCTGAGGCATTGATGGTTTTCATGGTGTGTGAGGGTTCAATGAGCTGAATTGGGATATGAAGTACATGTCTAGATTCAGAGGTAGTTATAGCTGCACACCTGGCTAGGGGGGGGGGTACTTGTGTCAACCAAGTCCTCTGTTCTAAAAATCCTGGGAAAAAACAGCTGCCACTTTGGTGGGTTCATCATCATCATCTTTGGTGGGGATGAGCTGAGGGAGTTCCTCAATTTGTTTGATGGTTCTGAGAGTGTTTGAGGTGAAGTGGGGTATTTGATAGTGCTGTGCCTGGGTTTTCTGCAGTGGAAGCAAACCTTGTGGGTAAGTTTCTTTGGGGTGGTGTTACAGATTTACGGTCTGCCGGGACCACTACTGGACTGGACTACTTTATTTTCTTCTACCTATCCACAAGGGATAGGGACACCATTACATTAAGGCTCTGGCAGAAGCCTTACCCCTTGTATAAGTACTCTGGAAGTACTACCAGCATTGTTGTCCTCACCTAAGGACATCACCAGGAGTTGCCATACTCTCGTTTAAGGCCAACTGTTGGTCTCCAGACATTTTGGTCATAGATGGTCTGGCAAGGCTTTCCCTGAAGATGGACAGCAGCCCTCCAGTCAATTACAGAGCATGTCCTCTTCCCCTCATTACTACACTCCTTGCTGAGCACAGGAGTATGACTTATCATAACCTGGGCTGTTCCTACAGCCACTGTACAGCCATGTGGAAACCCTTGTCTGCTTATGGCATACAGTAGATGCATTTCTGATCATGTATTGATCCTATTGCTCATCCTCATCACCCTGAGACAGTGGATGACTATTTGATCCTTTTCTTTGTTCCTGATGAGATCCCATTCTTGATCTCCCATCACTTGTATGCCCAATGGACTCTATAGCCATATAGGGCATGTTTCATCATTTGATCCTTTTGATCCCATTGATCCTCTTCCAATCTTCATGACAGCAGGATTCCTCTTTGATCCCTTTGTTCCTTTCTAATGTGGGAAGTCTATTTGATCCTTCTAGGATTACCCTCTACCCTGATGGTCTGTGCACCCTCAGATTCCAGTATATATAGGGCTATACTTGTACCAATGTATTCCTAAGCTAGTTCTATGCCAGAATACTTGCCTGTATTCCTACTGCAACTCCTTGTTGCCTCTTACTTGCAATCCTATTCTTGCTTGCTGGTGTACTGGCAATAGGATCCCTCTTGAGTCTCATCCACTCTCAACATTGCTATTGGTCCACACCTTTCATCTTCCGGCTCTACAAGGCATTAGCTTGCGCTTGTACCCTCAAGACTCTGTCTTGGTATTGCACACTCTGGTGCTCAACCTCTCCTATCCTGGATGGTACTTCGCAGGGCCAGCTGGCTCACAGTACACTAGGTTGTATCACTGCTCACTTCACTTCTCTACCATGAACAGTTGTGACTGACTTCACTAGGGCACAAACTCACAGTAAGCATAACACTGGCTCAGTATCATTTGAAAAAAGTGTGGCATGGCAGCAATGTTGTGTCTACAATATCTCTGTTGGTGAATGTGCCACTTAATTTGTTGCATGGTATACAGTTATTGCATCAAGAATTGTTATTGGTGATTGATGGACATTGCATTGCACACAGTTCTTTGATTGATGTCATCTTTAATTTAGATTGTATAGCAGATCATGCTTGTGATGATTGTTGTAGTGAAGTTTTGAATTCATGCAGCATACAACACAACATGTCACATCCACGTTCAATGCAAGTAATCAGTTCCATTTCATCCTTTGGAACAATTCATCAATGACCTGATTCGTGATTGGCAACAGCAAATGCATCCAGATTTGTGTCAGTTATCTGTTTGTGTTGTATGTGCTCAACAATTCTGGTCAGCACATCTTGTCAATGTTAGGTTGTCAGATATTGACCTTTCACTTCTTCCCAACAAGAGTTTACCAGCAGATGTGCTTCCTACTACATACAACATTGCTGCATTTTCCATGGCTATGTGCCTCACGGACTTGGCATATTATGCCTCACCATTACCTCACATAATTACCATGTATATCTATGTATTGGTAGATTAGAGCCAAACATGGCCAAACCTCCATGTAGCATATAACCCCATAAATGCATTGGCCAGAGGGTAGTCTTGTCCTCTTGGTCATTCCCAGCCAAAGACATCATGCTCACCTTGATCCTCTATCCTCAAGTAGCAATCTAAGTGCTAGATCTTAAGTGGTCAAATGCTGGTTGTTTCAATGATGTTCTTGCAAATGGTGCAGATCCACTCTGTTTCCAATCTTCCACCTGCTTGTGTGAGGCTTTTGCTGATCTGGAGAACTCTTTCAGACCATCTAACTTCTCCTCTGCTCTCCTAGATTTAGATGATTTAGAACTGGCTCCTACAGCTCTGGGAGGATATAAGGATCATTGTAGGTGAGCTTCATGGAGTATTGGGTGACCCTTGATCATTGCCAACAATTCTATGACTTTTTTTGGATGTAAAGTCCTTGTCCTCTTCTTTTGAATCCATCACCATTTCATCCTGGTCAGTTTCATCATTCTCTGAATTCAGTTGATCTGAACCATCCTTCTTACTTCCCTGGTTTTTGGAAGACACAATAGCAGTGACATATCCATGGCAATCAGAGCAGCAGTTGCTTGCCCTGGTCAATGAGTGAAGCAGAGAATCATGTCTGTCATGGTACCCCCCTGACAGCATCTGTTCAATGGTGTTGGCCTCCAACTCCATGTAATCCCAGTTAGGTGGTGGTTGGCCACAGAAATGCCTGTAGTCCTGCAAGCTAATCATGCAACATTGTTGAACATATTCCAGCATGTGAAGCCTACCCTATATGACCATGATGCAAGCACTTCACATTCCTTCTGTGTGGTCACATTCTCCCATATGTCATTGCGATCCCAGCAAAGTGTAAAATTGTGGTTCAGCATATTGATCATTAAATTGAACTGCATGCAGGTCCTCACATTTAGCATGACATACACTCAATATGATGGTATGCACCCATCTACAGTGCCTCCGCATCACAACCCAACAATGTTGCCATAACAGCCTGGGCTCACTTGGATGTGTACCATTGCACAAAAACAGGTTTGTGAAGAACAGGGTGCATCACATATTGGACACCTCATGAGTTGGGGTTTGTGTGATCAAATAGGGAAGACTGTTTGACAACCATGCAGCAATGCAGCTGAGTGCCTGTGTGGGTCTCTTGGCAATGATGTGGTCATAGGCATTGTAGAGGGCTAGAAAAATCTCAAGTGAGATGAGGTTGTGAACCAGGACATAGCCTGTGTCATTATAGATTGCCTTGAGGTGAGAGTGGACAATCATCACATTGATAAAGGAGCACAGGAAGTAACCATGTGTTCATTGTCAACAAGACAGAGGACAAGAAACTGAAAAACAACTAATGCTAGCAGTGTATTGGGTTCACAGAACAAGAGAGTGTTTCTAGTTGAGAGAAATTACCCAAAATAGTAAATGATCAGTACCATAGTCAGTATTCACTCATATAATCATTATTCATGAATAACAAATTAGCATGGTAAATGATTAGTACCATAGTCAGTATTCACTCATGTAATCATTATTCATGAATAACAAACAGCACACTAGTGATGGCAGACTACTTGCCAGCTCAAAAGAATGTTCTCAACAAAGATGAACATGAAGAAATCCCTCCTTCTGTTATGGATTTACCTATGGCGCATTTATTTTCCTTTTCCTCTATTTCGGACTCATTCTCTCCTCACGATGGGACCATTCACATCTGATGTCTTTCCGACCCTTCCCATATGATGATGTAATGTCACTCGGCAGTTCTCACTGAGTATGACTCCCTTTCGTTCTGCTCGCTGTTATTCCACTCTTCTGGACAGTGGAACCCCGTTTCCTTTCTGATTTCCTTTCATCCTAGATGTTCCGACTAGCAGGACATTTTACCTTTCCTATGGGGCCTGATGGTCCATGCTAAATTCCTTATCATATAAATACTTGAGCATTGTATCCTATAACACTAATCTAGTTCTATACAATTCATACCGTGTTTACTGGAGTTCCACTTGCTCGAAGTTGTCTTCTTCCCACTCGTGTCTCTCTTCCTTTCACTTGTGAAGAACTAGGACTTCATGTTGTTACAAGAGGACCCTTAACTTAGGGTTGAGTACGACATCGGCAACTTTGCTCTGCTTAAGTCGCCGACTATCAAACAGAACATTGCTTACTCTTTGTTTTGTCCTTCACAACTGTGTTTACTTAAGTTGTCATGGTAAGCATAACAAAAGAACTAGATTTCTGACCAGGCCCTGTTCCCCAACAGTAGGCCCTACCTGTTATGCTTACCATGACAACTGGAGTAAACGCAGTTGTGAAGGACGCGATAACGAGTAAGCAATGTTCTGTTTGATAGTCGACGACTTAAGCAGAGCGAAGTCGTCGATGTCACACTCAACCCTAGATTAAGGATCCTCTTGTGACGACGCGAAGTCCTAGTTCTTCGCAAGTGAAAAGAAGAGAAGCACAAGCGAGAAGAGGGTAACTTCGAGCTAGTGGAACTCCAGTATACGTGGTATGGATTGCATAGAACTAGATTACTGTTTACAAGTACAGGACTCGAGTATTTATATGATGCAGAATGTAACACGGACCATCGGGTCCCATAGGAAAGGTAGAAGGTTCCCCTAGTCGGAATGAAAAGGACGAAAAGGAATCAGAAAGGGAACGGAGTTCCGCTGTCTGGAAGAGCAGAACATCAGCGAGTGGAACAAAAAGGGGAGTCATACTCGGAGTAAGCCGCTGAGTGACAATACAGCATCATAGGGAATAATCGGAAGACATCGGATGGAAACAGTTCCATCGTGAGGAGGGAATGAGTCCACAATAAGGGAAAGAAAATAAACGCGCCGCAAGTAAAACCGTAACATTAGCCCCTCTTTATGGCTTGAAGTCCCACCTTCGAGATTTATCCTTCCACAACCTCTTTGATCATCCCCACAGTTGACCTCATAGTCGGTGAGGTCATATGAATCCTTGATCGACGGCCTTTCCCAGCAGAATTCCGGTGTATGTCCTTGGTGGCCACAGCGTAAGCAAGTAACGAAGGGGCAATCTTTTTGTGCATGCCCTGGCGCTGTTTTGCGACAGATGGGGCAAGTGTATTTGGGACAGTCGGGTCGTATATGGTTCATGCCCCTACAAACAAAGCATCTGGTGCGATGGACGTAGGGAGATGTGGAGGAGCGGGGAGTGGGAATGCGGTCGACGTCGATGGGATTGGTTGAGGACCCAGCGGGTGAGGGCGATACTGAAGCCACCTTTTTACCTTTGTCTCCTCGTTGGCCTTTGACATCCGAAGAATGGAGTCCTCCAATAATGATGTACTCCCTGGTTTTGGGGGATCGAGTGGGAGTGGGAGAGGGACGGTGGGCAAGGGGGAGAGTGGCCAGGATTCTATCCACGAGTCCCCCATCAGCAAAGGGGTTCTCTCCATCAGTTCCAGAGCGAATTCGCAGATGAGATCTCCCAGGGTTGACGCTTCCTTCATTGGGCTTACTAGGGGCTGGCACAGGAATGGGGGTAGTGTTTTCTTTACCGGACGAGGATAGAGGAGAGGAATCTCCAGAGGTGGTGGCGGGGGAACTGGTGGCGAGGTCTTCCCTAACTGTGGTGTCACTGTCCCAGATACAAAGGGGGTTGTCCCAGGGAGTGATTGACTGGTCGAGGTAGAACTGTTGATATTGGTGAGGGAGAGACCTAAAGATGGTTCGGATAATGGGGGCAGAGACAATGAAATGGAGTTTGTTGAGGGCCGCAATGACTCCAAAGCGTTGGAGGGTGTTGTAGACGAATGTCTGGGCCTTGGAGATGGTGGTGTCCATAAGGACGTGTCCGGGGTTGGGTTTGAGTACATCTCCCATAGAGATCTCATGCACTCGTTTGACGGTGTGGAGGGATTGGGCGACAGCGATGAGGGTATCAATGGCACCACCGTGCACAAAGGCGTTGTCTCGTTTAAGATATCAGTGGATGACAGGGTTGGAGAGTAGGGAGCTAAGAGCCATTTGGCGGTGTTCAGGGGGGAAGCGGTGGAGACGAAGGGGGGTGTCAATTGGGAGGTCATTGACAGTAGCTTACATGTTTTTCTGAGTGTGAATGATGGGGATGAGGGAAAGCCTGCCACCAGATGGTGCGCCTTATAGCTGTTCCCAGTATTTGTTCCGATTGGCTATCTCTTATCTCCCTGTCGGTCCCAGTATTCCTGAATTAGTTCTGCGGAGTGCCACAGGTTCCATGTTGATTCCCAAGTGTTTTCTGCTGCAGAATAGCCCTTCCATTTGACCAGATATGATCGTCGGGCGGGCGACCCTCGGTGTGCCAAGATATTCTCGACTTCCCATTCTGCTTCTCCTTCTATTATATCCGGTGGTTTTGGGAAGAAGTTTTCTCCGTGTTCTTCTGTTTCCTTGTAAGGGGATAGAAGGGAAGCGTGGAACATGTCGTGGATTTTCCACGTTGGAGGAAGCTTGAGACGATAGGCAATTGGGGAGAGTACTTGGGTTATCTCGAAGGGTCCTTCCCTACGAGGGGCAAGTTTTCAGGTGGGGTATCTCAGTTTAAGGTTTCGGGAGTCCAGCCATGCTTTCTGTCCAGTTTTCCCAGGAATGAATCTGGATGAGATCCGTTCAGCCATGTATTGCCTAGCTTTGTCGTGTGTGGCAATGGCTTCCTCTCGGGCTTTTTCTAACAAGTTCATTCGTTGTTCTAAAGCAGGTAAAAAGGTTTTTCCCAGAGAGGGGTAAGAGCAGGGTTTATATCCCATCATCAGGAAGAATGGGGTTTGTTTGGTGACAGAGTGGCATGCAGAATTATGATGGAATTCGGCCGAAGTAAGAAGGTCTGCCCATTTTTGAGGAACTCCGTTGCAAAAGATCTGTAGCTAGGTCTCCAGTTCTTGGTTTACGTGTTCTGTTTCCCCATCAGTTTGAGAATGGTACGTGGTGGAGAGGGCTATGTCATATTGAAGGAGTCTGGCAAGTTCGATAGCAAAGGCAGAGGTGAATTGAGGGCCTCGATCCAAGATCACTTTGTCGTGTAGTCCAAAGCGTCTGAAGACAGAAGAGAAAAAGATCCTGGCCACCCCTGCGGCATCAATGCTTTTGGAGCAAGGTTCGAAAATCACCCCCTTACTAAGCCCATGGTCTACCACGACCATAACGGAATTGAAGCCGTTACTAGTTGGAAGTCCGGTGATGAGATCAACGGACACTTGTTGAAATGGTCGTGTGGCGGTGGAGGCAATTGGTGACAGAGCAGGGACAGTAGGATGGGTTTGGACTTTGTTCGCCTGGCAGGTGGCACAGCTGGATATATATTTGCGGACAAATGTAGTTATTCCGGGCCACCAATAATCCTTTTCTAGCGAGGCAATGGTGCGGAAATAACCGTTGTGTCCGCTAAGCGGGGAGGAGTGGCATTCTTCTACCAGCCGTCGACAGAGAAGGGTGTCTGGTATATAGGCTCGTCCTTTGTAATAGAGGATGCCATCGGTGTAGGCCCAGTCTATTGGGTTGTTGAAGCGGGTGGGTAGGACGTTATCGTGGTCCGTGCTGAGAAGCTTCAACCGTTCTAGGACGAGGGGGTCTGATAGGGTGGAAGCAAGAAGTTTGGAACGTAACTCAGCATCAATTGTTCGGATGAACAGCTGTTCTGGAAGGAGTACCTTTTCGGTATTGTCAGAAGTAGTAGTAACTCCTTCCGGTCGTGACAGCGCATCGGCTGGTCCCATCTGGGATCCAGGACAATGTTGGAAGGCCAGGTTATATTCTTGTAGGAAGAGTTGCCATCTAGCATGGCGACGGGACAGGTTTTGTGGTTGCTGAAAGTAGGTGAGGTTTTTGTGGTCTGTTAGAACGGTAACCACATGTTCGGTGCCTGTGAGATAATGTCTCCATTCTTCTAAAGCATGGATAACAGCAAGAAGTTCCCTATCATAGATGTCATAGTTCCTTTCTGCTTCGGAAAGGGTTTTAGACCGATAGGAGCATGGGTGAAGGTCTCCATTGCCATCCTTTTGCATTAGGACGGCCCCAGTAGCAACGAGGGAAGCATCAGTCATGAGGGTAAAGGGTTTTGCTGTGTCTGGCATAGTGAGAACAGGGCGTTGTAAGAAAGTGTCCCGGAGTCGTTCAAAGGCTTTCTGATGAATAGCTATCCATTCCCATTTGGTGGTCTTCTGCGTAAGATCATTGAGTGGACGAGCGATATCGGAGAATCTGGGAATGAATTTTTGGTAGAAGTTACAGAACCCAAGAAAGGACCGAACTGCCATTACGGACTGAGGGGGTTTCCAATCTTGGATAGCATCTACCTTGATTTTGTCCATTTGGACTTTCCCATTTCCTACTACCATGCCAAGGTATTCAACTTCTTTTGCAGCGAAAGTGCATTTCTCTAGTTTGAGGAAGAGTTTCTGTTCTTCCATTCGAGCCAATACCATTTTGGTCTGTTCCTCATGTAGTTTTGGATCGTTTTTTGAGTGAATGAGGAGGTCGTCCATGTAGATGACTAACCATCCTTCAGTGATCAGATCAGCGAAGGTGTCATTCATGTAGGCCTGGAAAGTGGCCGGAGAGTTGCACATCCCAAAGAACATTACTGTTGGTTGGTAGAGCCCGTAAGGTGTAATGAAGGTGGCTTTCCACTTGTCTACAGGGTTGATTCGAATGTTGTTGTATCCCCATTGTACGTCCATTTTGGTGAATAGCTCCAATTCATTTAGTTTATCGATAAGATCGCCTATGAGGGGTAGAGGATAGGCATCCTTTACTGTTTGAGAATTGAGGTATCGATAATTCTGGCAGGGGTGGAGTTTTCCATTCTTCTTTTGGACAAAGAAGAAGGGAGATGCTTGCGGGGAT
>JBBPJL010001153.1:0-10954 GCA_038088675.1 Xanthoconium separans
CTGTGTTTACATCATGTTGAACTATTCATACATCACATGACCCATTGCTGACATAATATCTCACTACAACATATGGTTTCCAATGTTCAATACTTCAGCAACAAAACCATTGCAATGACATGGGTGACTTAAATTAGCAATATCTCCACAGCCACTGGGCCAAATCACATGACCCAGGGACCATTTTGTAGCTGAGGGTTTGTACATTGTTTGGCTCCACCAAAGCTAAGCAATATTCCCACGGGTGTTTGCAGTGCGCTTTGCGCACTGCGTTAGGGTTAGGCATTGCAACAGTTTTGTTGCTCACTGTATGTGTTCATGGCATGCAGCCACCAGTTGGCATCTATGCCATTGTCAGAGAACTGATCGGGTAGCCCAGCTTTGAGTTCAGGCATCTTGTCTTCTGTATTGGAATCAACTGGGATCAATTTGGGTTCTTCCAGAGGGGGTGGGTTAAACCAGTCAAGGGGTACTAGTCCTTCTAGGGAGGGTTCTTGTTCCTCAGGGATAGGTTCTGGGATGGGTTCAGGGGCTGGCTCAGGGTGTGTGGTGGAGGGATCCAGTGTAGAGAATGGGAGGGGATAGGGTGGAAGGAAGTGTGATGGTCTTCCCACCACTATGTTCTGATCTCTTACTCTTTCCTGAGCCTGTTTATAAATCCCTTTTTTGTCAAGAGAGCTGTATTGTTTAGGGAGAGGGAGGTAATCTGGCTGATTATCAGGTAGTTTCCAAAGGTCTGGTAGTCCTGATGAAGGTACTGGTGGTGGTGTTGGATCCACAGTGAGATGAGGTTCTGGGGAAGACAAGGGGGCACAAAACTGTGATATGGTGGGTGGGGATTGGCCTTCTGTTTGAAAACAGGGCCAATAAGTAATCTAGTTCTTTTGTTACACTTACCATGACAACTGGAGTTAACACAGTTGTGGAGGAAGAAATAGAACAATAGTAGGATGCCTGTTTAGTAGCCGAAGACTTAAGCAGAGCAAAGTTGTCGGTGTCACACTCAACCCTTATGAATAGAGGGGTCCTCTTGTGGTGACGCAAAGTCCTAGTTCTTTGTGAGAGAAGGGAAGAGAGAGACACAAGTGAGAAGGCAAAGACTTCGAGCTAGTGGAACTCCAGTTAATGCAGTATGAATTGTGTAGAACTAGATTACTGTTACTGATACAAGGCTTGAACTATTTATACAATGAGAAGACAAGCATGGACCATCGGGTCTCATAGGAATGGTAAGTGTTCCACTGGCAGAACAAGAAGGAAGAAAGGGAATCAGAAGGAAAACAGGGTTCCGCTGTCTGGAAGAGTGGAACTGTCAGTGAGTGGAATGAAGCAGGTTGTCATACTCAGAATAAGTCACCAAGTGACTATACATCATCGTAAGGGAGGAATCGGAATACATCAGATGGGATCGGTCCCATCGTAAGGAGTAGACAAGTCCAAATGAAGAAAGAAAGTAAAAAGAAATAAACACACTGTGCATATATCTGTAACACCAGTAGTCCTTCTCCAGGGCCGCAATGGTGTGGAAATATCCATTGTGTCTGCTGAGGGGAGAAGTGTGGCATTCCTCCACCAATCACCATTGAAGGAGAGGGTCTGGTATGTAGGCCCATCCCTTGTAATAGAGTATTCCTTTGGTGTAGGCCCAGTCCATTGGGTTGTTAAATCAGGTGGGCAAAACATTATCATGGTGCATGCTGAGAAGTTTCAGTCGTTCCAGGACAAGAGGATTGGACAGGGTGGAAGCAAGGAGGTTGGAGTGAAGCTTGGTATCTATGGAGTGGATGAACAATTGTTCTGGCAGGAGGATTTTTCCTGAGTTATCACTGTTAATGGGTAGCCTCTTGGGGCAAGATAGAGCATCTGCAGGACACATCTGAGAGCCAGGGCAGTGGTGAAATGTGAGATTGTATTCTTGAAGAAAAAGTTGCCAATGGGTGTGTTGCTGAGAGAGGTTTTGTGGTTGTTGGAAGAAGGTAAGATTTTTGTGGTCAGTTAGAACAGTGACCATGTGTTCCATTCCAGTAAGGTAATGTCTCCATTCATCCAGTGTGTGAATTACTGCAAGGAGTTCCCTATCATAGATATCATAGTTGCGCTCCACTCAGAGAGGGTTTTTGATAGGTAGGAACAGGGGTGAAGATTTTCATTATCATCTTTCTGCATAAGCATGGCACCAGTTGCTACAAGGGAGGCATCTGTCATTAGGGTGAACATTTTGGAGACATCAGGCATGATTGGGACAGGTCAACGGAGGAAGGTGTCTCGTAACTGCTCAAAAGCCTTCTGGTGGGTCGTTGTCCATTCCCATCTTGTGGCTTTTTGAGTTAGGTCATTGAGCAGGTGAGTGATGTTAGAAAATCCCAGCATGAATTTGTGGTAAAAGTTGCAGAATCCCAGGAAGGATTGTACCACAGTTACTGATTGGGGGGGTTTCCAGTCTCGGATGGCATTGACCTTGGTTTTGTCCATGTGTACCTTTCCGTTTCCTACTATCATTCCCAGATATTCCACCTCCTTGGCAGCGAAGGTACACTTTTCCAATTTGAGGAACAACTTTTGTTCCTCCATTCAGGCAAGTACTCTCTTGGTCTGCTCTTTGTGCAATTTCGGATCGTTCTTGGAATGGATGAGTAGATCATCCATATAGATGACCAGCCATCCTTTGGTGATCATGTTGGCAAAAGTATCATTCATGTATGCTTGGAACGTTGCAGGTGAATGACATATTCTGAAGGACATAACTGTTGGTTGGAAGAGGCCATATGGAGTAATGAAAGCAGCCTTCCATTTGTCCACAGGATTGATCTGAATATTGTTGTATTCCCATTGTATGTCCATCTTGGTGAAGAGCTCTGATTCATTCAGTTTATCAGTTAAATCACTGATGAGAGGTAATGGATAGGCGTTTTTGACAGTTTGAGAGTTAAGATATTGATAATCTTGATGGGGTCAGAGTTTCCAATCCTTCTTTTGAATGAAGAAGAAGGGAGACACTTGTGGGGACTTGAATGGCTCTATCTTTCCTGAGGTGAGGTGTTCATTGATGAACTTTTTGCAGGCCTCCTGTTTGGCAGGGTTCAACTGATAGGCTTTCCCTCTTTTTGGTATGAAGTCCTTGGTGAGTTCAATTTTGTGGTTGAAGGCTCTCTTCGGTGGTAGTTCATTTGATGGTTCCTCAAAGACTTTCCTGTACTGTTTGTATTCCTTAGGGAGTTCAGTTCTTTTTGTCCCTGCTTCTTGGGTGAGTTGGGTTGATAGGGTGGTCTGACATATCCACTCTTTCTTTGGGAGATATTCTCCTAGTCCCTTTCTCTTATATATGCGTCATTCGATTTGATCATCCATATTTAGTCCCATGGCCCACAAGAGATATTGTTGGTGGATTGGTTGTCGGCAAGATGGGAGGTTTGCATTGCCACTTATTTCCACTGTTCCTAGTGCCCAGTCGATGAGAGGATTGACCTCAGATAACCAGGTCATTCCTGAAATCATGTTTTGTTTTCCACATCGTACAATGAAGAAGTCTTGATTTTGGGGAACTCCTTGGATATAGATGGTTACTTGGGTGTGGTAGTGGATGGTTCTGGATCTGTTGATAGTTCCATCCACATTGTATGCTCCCAGGGTTTGGTGAGTCAGAAGAAGGGGAATCTGTTTTGTCATGCGAAGGCTTCATCCATGAAACAAGAGGTTGCTCTGCAGTTGATCAGGGTGGTGGTTTGTCCAACATGAACTCCCCCCATTGCAGATACTTGTAGAGGAATTAAAATTGACTTTTCTTCTACAGTGGTTACAATGGGGTTCATTCTAGGCATTCAAATAGTTGGTCCTCAGCACCTGTCTAAAAATCCTTGAGCCTTTGCTTTACCCTTTCTTCAGACCATTTGGTGCCTCCTTTTGGCACAGTCCAGAGCTGATTAATCCCTTCCATTGGGGTGTCCATAGTTTGGTCCTTTGGGGGATCCTCCAAGTAGATTTCTCGGAGGGATTCGGCCATCTCTTTGATGCCATGCTCTTTTGTGACAAGTTGTTCTATCATTCTGATTGCCTCATTCTTTTCCTGTTTCTCTGTGGGTTTGTCCTCAACAACCTGGGCTTGAACTGGTGGGCACCTTCCATTTGGGTGAGGTCCAGGTTTCCAGGTTCCAGCTTCTTTTCTGTTATCCCTGTGGTTTCTTGTGGAGCAGCCTCGCTTCTTACATATGAAGCATTTGCCCTCCTTCATGAGCCTTGCTTGTTCTACTGGGGAGAGTTGGATGTAGTCAACATCCATGGCATTGGGGTCTTGAGTTTGAGCAGGAGAGTTTCCATAGCTGCCGAACCTGGGTCTTCTCCCTTTAATATCTCTGATGCGCTCAACTTAGCGGGTGAATTTCCTGGCCACTTTGATCCATGCATCAACAATGAGGGGTTCCTCTCCAGATCCTAAGACTTTTTCCATGAGGTCATTGTGAACTCCTTGACTGAATGTTTCACAAAGAGTGGATTGATCAATGATTCCAGACTGGGCTGCGAGGAGTTTGAATTCAGAGGTGAATTTGTTGTATGCTTCCTTGGTGTTGGGTCCTTGATGAATGACATAGAGTTTTTGTTACACTTACTGCAAGCCGATGCCCTAGCGAAGTTAGTTGCAACCGTTCGTGAGAGGGGAGATGAAGTGAGCAGTGATACAACCTGATGTACTGCGAGCCAGCCAGCCCAGCCGAGTACCGTCCTATACAATGAGGAGGACTAGCACAGATGTGCAAGTCCGTCCAAGGGGTCTTGAGGGTACAAGCGCAAGCGAATGCCTTGAAGAGCCGGAAGACGAAGGTCATGAAATAGAGGCGATGTCAGGAGTGGATGAGACTCTAGAGGGATCCCTCTACCAGTACACCAGTAGACAAGAATACAATTGTGAGTAAGAGAGCACTGAAGTGCAGTAGTGATACAGGCAGGTATCCAGGTGTAGAACTAGCTTAGGGATTCAACCAAGCAAGTGTATCCCTATATATACTATCCTGAATGGCGCATGGACCATCAGGGCAAAGGGGTGATCTGTAAGGATCAAATGGGCTTCCCACATTGGGAAGGAATGGAAAGGATCAAAAAGGGGTCCCGTTGTCGTGAAGAGCGGAAGGGGATCAACAGGATCAAAGGATCAAAAGATGAAATGTGCCCTATATGGCTATAGAGTCATTGGGCAGTACATGTGATGGGAGATCAAGAACGGGATCCCATCAGGAACAGAAATAGGATCAAAAGGGAATCCGCTGTCTTGGGGCGATGAGGATCAGCACGAGAATCCACAGATGATCAGAGACGCATCTAGTGCCATATATGGACAGAGTTCCGTATGGCAGTACGGTGGCTGTTGGTACAGCCTGGGTCATGATAAGTTGTGCTCCTGCAACCGGCGAGAAGTGGGATAAGGAGGGGAAGGCGGAGTGTTCTGGGGTTGGCTAGGAACGGGTGTCCATCTTCAGGGCAAGTCTTGCTAGACCATCTGTGACCGAGACGTCTAGAGGTGACAAGTGTTACGCTTACTGCGAGCCGATGCCCTAGCGAAGTTAGTCGCAACCGTTCGAGTGAGAGAGAGACGAAGTGAGCAGTATTACAACCTTGTACTGCGAGCCAGCCGGCCCCGTGTAGTACCGTCCGAACGTTCAGGAGGGTGAACACCAATGTGTAAGCCTGAGGGGTCTTGAGGGTACAAGCGCAAGTTAATGCCTTGAAGAGCCGGAAGACGAAGGTCATGAAATAGAGGCGAAGTCAAGAGTGGACGAGACTCGAGAGGGTTCCCTCTACCAGTACACCAGTAAGCAAGAATACGATTGCAAGTAGAAGGCACTGAAGTGCAGTGGGGATACAGGCAGGTATCTTGGTGTAGAACTAGCTTAGAGCTACCAGGGAACAAAGGTAACTCTATACATACTATCCTGAATGGTGCACGGACCATCAGGGCAAAGGGGTGATCCAAAGGATCAAACAGGCTTCCCATCGGGAAGGAATGGAAAGGATCAAAAAGGAGTCCCGTTGTCGTGAAGAGCGGAAGGGGATCAACGGGATCAAACGGGATCAAAGGATGAAACGTGCCTAATATGGCTATAAGGTCCATAGGGCTGTACACATGATGGAAGGTCAAGAACGGGGTTCCATCGGAAGGGAAAACATAGGATCAAAGGGGATCCGCTGTCTCGGGGCGATGAGGATCAGCGCGAGAATCCACAGATGATCAGGGATGCATCTAGTGCCATAGGCGGACGGAGTTCCGCATGGCTGTACAATGGCTGTTGGAGCAGCCCGGGTTGTGACGAGTCGTGTTCCTGCGACCGGTGAGGAACGGAATAATGAAAGGAAGGCGGAGGGTTCCGGGATGAGGTAGGAACGGGTGTCCGTCTTCAGGGTAGGTCTTGCTAGACGATCTGTGACCGAGATGTCTAGATGAACGCTGATTGGCCATAAGCGAGAGTATGGCGACTCAGAGAATGTCCTATGGCGAGGACGACAGTGGTAGTACTCCCAGAGTACTGATACGCGCGGTGAGGCTTCTGCCAGAGCCTAAGGTAGACGTAGTCTCTGTCCGTCGAGGAAAGGCGAAGAAAAAGAATGAACTGGTCCGGTCCGGTGGTACTGCCGGTGAACCGTGGATTTCCGTAACAGAAACGCGCGTCTTCGATCACGGCTTTTGCTGCGCGCGTTTCCTCTTTGACCGACCGTGGATGTTGTGCGAGTAGTGGAGCGACCACGTCCATGTTCCTCTTCAAGCTCATCTTCTTCCGTGGAGCTGGATTCACTCTCGCCCATACCAGCGTCTTCGCCCGCAGAAGCACGGAGGACTGCGGGAGAGCTGGGCTGAGAATCGGCTGGATTGGGCTGCTTGGAGGGATGGGACTCGGAGCAGGGCTCGAGTGTGTCCTGCTTGCGGGTTGGGGTCAGATCCTCCTTCTGTTTCCCCTTACTCTTTAATGCCCTCAGCAAATCCTCGCCATTTTCATTCCCCCCGTTCGCCGATGTCCGAGTTAACTGAGAATCACCAGCGCCGGGACAAGCCGTAGGCCCAGCGGTCGCATTACCCGATGGGAGAGGGTCGGCAGTGGGACTCATCGGGCTCCCGGAGCGATGCCATGGGTGAGATTTGAGCAGTTCTGCAGAACAGCTGACGATCCGTTTCCAATCAGGCCACCCTTTGCTTTTGCTGCGCCAAAACATCTTCGCGGCAATGACGAGATCTGGGACGTTTGTCGCAAGATCAACAAAGTCCGAAGCGATAGTCTGCAAAAGCTCTATAACCGCGTCGTGCGGGTTAAGTGGTGACTCACCAGTTGCGCTTCTACCTTCTCTTGGGCCTCAGTCCATGTGGAGAATGTATTCAGCGGGACGTATGTTTCAATGATGTCATAGATAGCGGATTCGACGTCTTCAAGAATGCAGTTGGCACGGGTGGCATCCATGCTGGAGACGAACGAGTGGGATTTAGCTGGGATGAAGTGGATCGCGTCTTTGTGGTGAGGACTTGTCAATTTACCGACGCGTGAATAATATTTCCCACGATCAAGATCAAAGTGCAACCCCATTGTTCTAGATTCTCACGCTTGGCGCCACATGTGGACGGGTTACGCATTGAACTTCAAAGTCTCGGATAATCCCCTTGTTCGCTCATTCGCTGGTTCGTTGAACCTGTCTGATTTGAAGGATGCATCCAGAAACACCCAAGGTTTGGTTTGTGTCGCCCCGTAAGTCTCTGAATCCAAATTGTAAACCCGCGAATTAGATTTCTCTCATAGCCGACATCCTCATTATTCCGAACCGTTTTGACTACCAAGGCTCCCCGTCTTCAAGCGGTACTCCCCCCGTTCCTCCCAAGGATAACGCAAATATACGTCCTGATTCCCGCCAACAACTAAGGTACCTCCAAGTACCAGCAGCGCCTGCGCGACCGATGAAACCCCATCAACGCTGCGCGGATCACACACTGGATAGCCGCCAGCGTCTACACGGCATGCTTGAGATGCTCCCGGCCTCACCTCCTGGACGAAATAAGCTTGAAGAGCTTCGCGGTCTTATGATTCCGTCAGGACCGCCCCCTCACCCAATGGCAACAAACGATGATGTTATCTCCACCACCATCCACCCACCATCGGCCTCAAGTTTGCGAGGGCAATGTGATATCACGAGAACAATGGAGGACAACATGGAGATCGATGAGGCGCCACGTACGTTTGCCTTCTCGTTGAAATTCGCTGTTAAAACTTATTCAACAGATGGTGATACCTCGAGTTGCGGTTCACCCCCACATTTGGATGAGCGTCGGTCTACCATGCGGCCAAGAATGGATCCGTGAGTCTCCAGCTAGTTCTGATCGCGCCATTCTTACATCCAACAGCCCCTACAATGGACGAACCTTGCGTGAAAAACTACGCGACCTTAACATTCCGTCAGGTCTGCCACCTTATCCAAGTGTTACAGGCAACAAAATCGGTGAGTCGCCGTGCAGGTCTCCTCTCTTTTTAAATTCGCCGCTAGAGCTTATTCGATAGACGGTGACACCTCGTTTTATGGTTCGCCGCGGCACACGGATGATCACACGTCTACAACGCCACCAGAGATCAACCTGTGAGTCTCAAGCTAGTCCTGACAACGCCATTCTTATATCCAGCAGCCCCTACAATGGACGAACCTTGCGTGAAAAACTAGGCGGCCTTAACATTCCATCAGGTCCGCCGCCTCACCCAAGTGTTATAGACAACGGAATCGATGAGTCGCCGCGTAAGTCTTCCCTCTCTTTTTAAATTCGCCATTAGAGCTTATTCGATAGATGGTGACACTTCGTTTTATGGTCCGCCAGTGCCTTCGGACGATTGCGTGTCTACAACGCCACCAGGAATTAAGCCGTGAGTCTCCAGCAAGTCCTGATAGCGCCATTCTTATATCCAGCAGCCCCTACAATAGACGAACCTTGCGTGAAAAACTCAGCGGCCTTAACATTCCGTCAAGTCCGCCACCTCACCCGAGCATTACAGTCAACGATGTCGACGAGTCGCCACGTAAGTCTTCCCTCTCTTTTTAAATTCGTCGTTAGAATTTATCCGATAGAGGATAACGCATTGTATTGTGGTTCTCCACTGCACCTGGGTGAAGTTGCGTCTACAACACCGCCAGGAATCAACCCGTGAGTCTCAAAGTAGTCCTAATAGCGCGGTTATTATATTTCTTGCCTCTACCCTTCCAGCAACCCCCCCAATGGGCGGACTCTGCGTGAAAAACTACATGGTCTTAACATCCCATCAGGTCCACCCCCCTGCCCAACTACACCTCCAGCTGCGATGGATATAGTAACTGCAACAGTGGACAAAGATGACGACATGGAGCTCGACGAGCCGATAAGTAAGTATTTCTCTCTCCTTAACTTCGTCACTAAGCTCGCTCAATAGTTGAAACTTTGGATGCTCCAGGAAAAACGTTACAATTTCTTGGTGTGGATTTTCCGAATGATGTCGAGTCACTACGGAATCGAGAAGTCAGGGCTGAAGAACGCTTCAACCTCCAAATGCACTTGGGATCCGATGGTAATGCACTGCGATCATTTTGTCTTCCATTGTGCGCTCCTCATACCTAAACGGTAGATCCAGTTCTCAACATCTCCGCAGCGAATTACGCTGACCGGCCGAATGCTGATCAACCCACCATTCATGCCTTATCGGAATATGGTCGGTTACATCAGTCGGCTTGTCAACGTCGGCGCCAGCTGTGGGGTAATATCCTCACTATATTCGATAGATTGGACGAGTTGCAGTCAAGGCGGGATGAAATTGAAAACGGTTTGTGCGGTGGACTGCTGGAATAATAAGTAGAAACATGTACTTAGATATTGAGGAATGTTGATAAAGATGACGCGTCAGCGGATATATTGTTGCTCTTGCCACGGGGAGCGCGGCTCTCATTCTCCCTAGCTGGCAGAAGCCCGAATCGGGAGTTCCACGCAGGAATTCATTATTGCGGTGCACGGTGTGCGCATGGATCCTTCAAAGTAGGATCCTCATGTTAGCGTGATCGCTGCGTTGTCACCGCCGTTGTTGATCGCTGCGTTGTCACCGCCGTTGTTGATCGCCCTCGTCTCGCCATCGCGTTCACCTTGTTTCACCTCACCCTCTCGCCTCGTCTCGCCCGATGGCAACGGAAAAGCCCAGCATCAGTTAATCCCTAAATCCCTGTGCTTAACAAATGGATGTGCCGGTGACGACGATGACGGCGTGATAACAGCGCGATGCCGTCGTCGTTTCCACGCAAAGCTGGGATAGTCCAGAGTGACAGTGACAGGGAGAGTGATAGGCAGGGCAAAAGGCAGATGTGACAACAGGGGCAGAGAGGGCGTCGACGACGACGACATGACAACCGTGCTATCGCGGCAATCGTATCGTCGTCGTCGTTTCCAGGCAAGACGAGGGTGCAGAGTGGTGGGGCGAAAAGCGAAGGGAAAGCCCCGGGGGAGGGGCACAGCGAAAGGCCGACAATATGAGCATCTTCTGAGCTCTCCTGGAGGGTCGGAGGAGGCTCATTCGAAATCTAGGCGGCATAAGAGAAGGCTCACAAGAGGTGACTTAGATGCATCCGAGCATCACGGGAGGTGTGATCATCAGCCTCAAAAGGAGCTTGAGCATTCACAAGAGGTGACCGAGCATCACGGGAGGTGTGATCACGAGCCTCAAAAGAGGCCTGAGAATTTACTTTGTTCGATAGAACATGGTCCAGGGGGTACTGAGTCCTTAAAGGCTATTTAAAGTGGCCAGATAACCGGCCTCAGAGGATAACGGAGCCTCTGGAAAAGTGGTGCCAAGGGTGCACATTAGTGGTTGTCAAATTGAGAATCTACATGGAACATTTGCGAAAACATTTTGCTTACCAGATGGGCCCATGGTGGTTTTAAAGTCCGCGATATGGTTAGAAACATTTTTTACAACTTCCTATAAGT
>JBBPJL010001154.1:0-10943 GCA_038088675.1 Xanthoconium separans
GAGCCCTCGGGCTCGCTGAGTACTACAACAGACGATGATGATGATGACAACCACGACGACGACGACGAAGAAGGAGGAGAAGAAGAAGACGGAGAAGACAAAACCGCGGAAGCCGGTTCGTCATCATCGGGGTCTCGCCCGAGGTCTCCGGAGATAGGCCCCATCGACAGAGAAACGTGCGCACTGCGACTCGTTGCCCGTCTCAGACAGCCATTTGGCGCGCTGTTACTCGTGCAGACGTCCGCCAATCGACGGGTGGTGTATAGGCGGGTCGCGGCGGATACCGTGATCACCGTACGCATTCAGGACAACGTCGCCCTGGATAAGCTTGTTCATAATGTATGTGAACTCGACGTGCTGTAGTGGAGCGTCGGAGGCTAGTTTCGATGACACCATGCAATCGGATAATCATAGTCGATGACGTCCAGGTAATCGGCAGCCAAGATGGCTTTTCACGCTCCAATATATAGTATACGAGCGGCGGGATGCAGCAACAGACGACATATATTGTATTGTAACTTCATACACAAGAAGACACTACCAGAGGGATATTTATCTACGTCATGCAACCAAGCGATAGTTAGCTGCAAAACATGTTCCTCGTACCATTACAGCCAGCGCCGAATAATTCCAACCAACCCTTCTGACGAAAAGCCCGACTTGGCACCTGAGGCCACCACCAGGGTGTCTGTCCCGCCTTGTTGTGAGTATGGTATCTCGATATCGCCTTGTTCGATAAGATGCTCTTCTCTGAGTCCCGTGCACGGAGACGATGACTTTTGCACGGTGACCTTAACCCAATACCCGAGGTCGAGCTCAGCACTAGACACGCGCTTCACCTCGATCTGGTGGTGTCGCTAGTATAACACATTCCGTAAGCATCTAGACACAGCACCGACGATCGAGCCAACACATACGAGAATATCCTTGACGGTAAACAGTGTCTCGTTCAATGCAGTAAGCGTTTTCAAAGGGACTATGAAAAGCAAGCCAAGATCTTGCGGCACAAAGAGAGAATGATCGATGCAAACAAGGATATGCGCAGCAAGCGCTTCTTCGTCTATCCAGAGAAAAAAAAAGCACCGTGATTGAGTTACAAAATCTGGCATTACAGGCATTCAGGAAGTACGTACCAAACGGTCTCCCCACTGCACTTGCGATTGCAGTCACGATCGGTCTCGGCGCAGTCAAACTCAAGCCTGTGCGAACGATAGCCCAAGGTCGATCACTGGCAAATAAGCGATAGTCAACGATGTGCGCCACTCGATTTGCGAGCGACATTCGGCGAACAAGCAGCTGGCGACCCCATCCACGGAGGATCGAAGGCCGTCGCGAAGCGCTAAGCACGTCTAACCTCCATCCCATCTAATACTCTGAATCAGCTTCTTTCCGGACCCGAGAAAATTTCGTACGGACCATCGCAAACGCAAAGATGGATGCCTCATCCAGTGGCGCGTAATAGTATGCGACGACCGACCCTAGTCCCTCAGAGTCAGACGTCTCCTTCGTTTCCATTTCCGTGAGACTCCTCCAGTACTGCATCACGCGTGTGTGAATGATGAACGGTCTGTGTCCAGTCGTCAACATAAGAAAAACGAGACTGGACATGAGTACGAACCGACTGAGACATCTATACAGCACGCCACACTCGGCGAGATCGTACAAATCAACACCTACCCATTCTCTTCTGAATTCTTCCATGTAATCCAGGGAGGGGCTACGACGTTTGTTAACTCATGTTACACGCGATGATAAAATACGCACACTCGGTGTCGCGAGATCTTTATCGCATGTCCATTCGCATTGCTTGTCCATCTGGTGGACTCGGATTCAGTCGCACTACCGTCAGGTTAGTCCCGTGTATGTTCACAAAACGACACTTTATATTCGTACCTGATATAGAAGTTGCCCATTACTTCTCGACTAGAAGCATAACCGAGCGAATGCACGCTCGACTCAACAGGTGTTAATTCTGTGCTACTGGTGGGGAACGTTAGTATGTTCCTGGAAATTGCAGTCCGAAAGGAGGACTTACGTGGTAGCGACGAAGGCGGTATCCAACGAGTCTTCCTTGATGCAAGTGAACGGCGAATCGCCCTTCTCGACGCTTTCCCCTGCTTCGAGGGCCAAACCAACCCGTTTACCCACGCACGTGCTGGGGAGAGATGATTAGTCGTGCAACGACCGCTGCAAACAAAGCACACATACCCGACGTGTTCAGAGGACAATGATTTTCCTTGTATCTCGTAGCCTATAGATGCTTCCAAGTCGTGTGTGGTAGTTGCAGGGGAGGAGCGCCATCGGGAATTGGAAGACTTATCCGCCATTGCATCGGACCCATCCGCATTACAGGTCAATTTAAGGGAAGATTCGTTGCTTGTTGGTTTGGGTGTAGTTGTCTCTGAGCTTGGAAGGGCCGCGTCTCGTTCCGTTGCATCCAATGCAACCAAGGACAATCCGACCGCGACGAGCACTTTTTCCAGACCCTGGTCGTCAACAGCTTGATCTTGTGAGGTCGGTCCTGAGGGTTTGACGTCGCCTGCTACCTCTGTTTGCTCAACCTTGCGCAATGTAGTCTCGTTTAGCTCTGTAGCGTTCCAAACACTGTTCTTCGAGCATACTGACGAACTTTTGCTCGCAGGCGCATAATTTTCTTTCGCTTCAGAGTCGAAATCTAAGCCGGTGTCTGCAAGAGTTCCTCCTGGTCCTTCTCTGTAGCTTTCCATGAGTAACGTTCCAATGGAAGACATCGGAATAACTCACGATGATGAAGTATATACGGTTTGTTTCTGCTCCTGCTCAAACGCAATGCGATCCACGCATTCTTGTTGATTGAGGTTCTCCGTCGGCCAGGCGCTTTCTGCCGTACGCCCTTTAATCGTCTGTATCCCAGTGACAAAGCCGGATGTCTTGTTGATCACATCAACCCTACAAACCACGTTAGCTTGCACTCGCATTTTCAATGGTGCAGAGAAACTGACGAGATTTGCGAGTGCGTTTCGCACACATCTTCGCCTTCGGCGGATGCAGGCTCGTCGAGAGCGCTGTCGTTTATAGCACTGACATCGTGAAAAGTCCCACGGCGTACTTCAAGAGCTGAAGCTCCTTCCTTCGATTGGCTTTGAAACTCGTTTGTAGCGTCAACGATGGTCGATTTCTCGACTCCAGGGAATTGAACTTCTGGTCTTGAGGGCTGGCGGTCATCCAATGGCAAAGCATCGGTCGACAGTATCGGCGAATTGTCGTAGTCAGAAATAGCATCTTGGTAGCTTGGGGGAGGTTCTTTGTTGTCCCTGAAAGACGGATGATCAACATTGTATTTTGGTGTGTCGCGGGAGACTTACGAGACCCAAGTATCTTGCCACTCGTAGTTCTTGTTCAACCGCGTCCGCTCTTCTGGACCAGAGGATGCAAGGTCCTGGCAACCGGAAAGTCCTACAGCGAGGGCAGTGTGCATAAGCATGACATGAACGCAACATGGTACTTACTGCTCTCCATAAAACGACGCTCGTCAACGGAAGGTTGCCTTTCGGCGGCTGGGGTAAGTGGGGAAACCGACAAGGAAGATACAGGGGAATCTGCAATCCGCAGATCAGGGTTAACGTCAACGTGGGCTCCAGGTCCACATCTCTCGAGCGGAACCATCGAAGAGCTACGAAAGTGTGAGCAAAAGAGTTAGCGACATTACAGATACAAACCTCTGCCTGTCTGTCTGTGCAAATCCGTCCCCTCTAAATTGGACGTCTTCGGTGACCGACCCATGCATTTCATGGACCAGGGTGTTGGCCCTTCCAGTTTCTGGGTAATCGGTGGGTGAATCGCACAATATGGGAGAAGACAAGTTTTCTGGGAACAATCCCGAGACACAGCCCAGCGTCTCAGCACGAATGATTGAACGAGGATCGGTCAACAAAGAATCTGAGATGTCTGATCGTGCCGGCGATCCATCAATAGAGCTGGATCTACTTAGCATGTTGACGTGGTTAAGAAGAGCATACACAAGGCAGGACGACGAACGGACGTACCGTCGCAGATCCCAGGGGTTAGGAAAACCCGTCGAATGGCGCGGATTCGAGATGCTCTCTACGGAGTAGCCTTTTACGTAGAAATGAAGGGAAGCCGAAGTGCCATTTGTAGCTTGCGTAGGACCGTCTTCTGGTGCCGCGCTGATATTGAGTTATTAGACGTTGATTTACGAGCACAACGAAAAAAGTGGAGTGGAAAAACGTACGGAGTGGACATTTGGGTCGTGCTCGTCTGCTCCGTGCGCAAAGATGTCTGAGAGCACTCGGGATGTTCCAAACTTGATACCAAGCTAACATCGGATACGGTCTGTATCTGCGCGCTCTTACACTGTTCTGCTGTAGATTGATCTAGCAGTTCAAGCAGTTGCTCACGCCCAGCCGGACTTTGTTGCTGGGGGCTAGCCAGCGTTCGAGAAGTGGTCGACCTAGCGGGATCCGAGAAGCTTGTCGTAACCGAGATGGTTTCATTCTCCCTAGATCAGCGTAGATAAATACACCAAGCCACCACGTCGACGCCGGATGACTTACGATACAATACCCTGTCTACGGATATCATACTCTTGCGTTCGTGCGTCCCCCCCATATTCCGATTTTGCTTGCGGTTGTCTCACTTCCACCGAGGCAGTGTCTCTCCTGGCAAGCGTCTCGCATGCGGCGATGGCCACCATAGCGCAAGCGGATTCGACGGATTCTGCAGTCACGGACGAGACGGCGCAGTCCATACGACTGATTACTGATTTGTTGTCGTCTTCTTGCGTTTGCATGACCGCCTTGTCGGACGAGACTTGACCCGTGCTGCCAGTCAACGAGACCAGTGCATCATCATGGGTTTGTACTACTGCAACTGCTTGGTGATCGCTAAGGGTTGGGCAATGGCATCAGCAATAGCTTGCAGCGTGGCATGAAAGACCCTCACGATGTCATTTGGCTCACAGAGCGCTCCTGGCCGGATTGAAACTCTGTTTCAACCTGTATATGTTCCAACACCTCTTGCGACGTATGCTTCTCGGTACGTGAAGCCCCGCAAACGACAAGAGTGTCTCCATTTGTCGAAGCGCTGATATGATCAGTGGCAGCCTGCGCGACGGATCCACACATCCGGTCTTGGATCGTCATTGGTGGCAAGAAAACCGGTACGCGACACGGGGGTGAGGCAGATAGAGCAGTGGTCGTCAAGTGACCTCCAACACCGCTGTCCCCACTGTCGCAAGCGGCCTCGACTCTCTCCACTTCGAACATTTCCTCGGAGCTAGAACAAGCCATTGAGATGAGATGGTCCAGACGGATAAGTATAACGAACCTGTGAACGTCTTCATCGTGGTAGGACATCTGCTCATCATCTGCACATACACCCTTTGCCACCATAGCGTGGGTTTCCATCGTAAAGTGTGGTGTTGACTGATAATCATTGCCCGTAGTCGTAACCGTAGTCGATGTCTGATAAGAGAGGTCTACATTCACCTCGCAGTCCTCGAAGGGCTCGCTGATGTCGAGAGACTGGATGGACTCAGATGTATTCTCTGTGAGCAATGCCACCCTGGACGACTCTACATGCTGCTGCTTTCGTGCAACGGACGCCGTCGTGACATTGTCCGAAACTTGCGCAACTTTATCTTGTCGCGACGATGTCCTCTTGTCCCACGATGTCCCCCTGTATCCGCAGCAGTTAGTCAACAGGCAATAGAACTACGCTAGATCACTCACGAAGATGCCGTATACGTCGTGACCTGGCACGTCTCCTTGACCTCGACGTCCTGTACATCCGTCTTGCACGCCACATGCTCAACTTCTCTACACTTGTCACTGATTTGAGTCGACGAGTTTTCGGCAACGCAGACCTCGGACGTCTTCGTGGATACATTTGTGGGGCTCGTGTCCACCTCGGAATACTCGGACAAACACCCCGTCCGCGACTCGGAAGTGCATTCTATCGACTGCACTGTATCATTGCTAAAAGAAATCATTGGTCGTCGTAGCTATTTGACGCTGAACGTGCTCACCTCGCCGCCGTCACAGACGTCGTCGTCTGTTGAACAGACACGTTCACCTGAGGCGAGAAGACAACCGTACACGCTGGAGTCGAGCCCGGCTGTTCTAGAGGTCGTCGTTCCACATCGCATTCCGGCTTGCATTCCTGTATAAACGTAGACTGTTCTTCGCCCCGTTCCGCGCACTCGATCGACTTGTCGCTTGTCCGTGCAACGACATCATAACCGTCGTTGGTACCAAAGGAGGCATGTTGAAAGACGGTCAAATCTTTTTCGGCCAACGTGTCTTTCTGGAGCTCACGTGACCCGGACCTGTGACAGTGTGACTAACATGAAACAAAGGTGACACAAGAGACGAGCGAATCGCTCACGATGGGCCGCTGCAGTTCGCCTGTTCTTCAACATCGTTTTCCTTCCAAGTTCGCTTACTCGATCGCACCAACTCTACTGGCGTTTGATCGGAGGAGAGCGTTGCGGTCGCAACCTTGTTGGCAACAGATTGTTCCGTCCGTGCGGTGACGCATACACTCGTTCGGCCATCCACTGCAAAGAATAATCGTGAGCATGAACGAAAGCGAACGACAGAAAAGTATGATTTACTTGCACAGCCATCCGCTGTGAGTTGAACACATTCGTCTTGGGTTGTCTCGCTCCGAGACCTCTGTTCACTGTAAACGAACAACCCTTGAGAAAGATGTTAAACCAAATGCGATCTGAGGTCACCGCACCTGGTGAGATCAATGTCATCGCTGAGCGACACCACGGCCGTGGTCGAGCTTGTCGTCTTCTCGGTGGCTAACGACGAATCAACAAGAGTCTCATGCCGAGTGCTTACGACCGCATTCTTCTCGACAGTCGACATTTTGTCATCCTCGACGACCCTGGCACGCTCCCTCACGACTAGACAATCGCGATCATGAGCGACCTCGTCGCGGGCGTCAACTTTGACCTCGGCATGCTCGGCGCGTTGCTTGTGGTGGGACTCGCTGACGGCTTCCAGTGCGAGTGCGGCAACGCACGCCGTTGCGAGTACCGCAGACACCGTAGACCCCAAGGAATCCTCCTTCTTGGAAGGAGTCACCTTGGAGGAGTCCTTGTTGGCGACTACCTCGGTTATCTTTGCGTGCTCATTCGACGTGCGGGTGTCTCGAGTGCCTTCAAACTCTTCGATCGCGCCGCGACGTCTAGAATCATCTGTTAGCACAAAAGCCGCAAATAACATACTGTCCTACCCAGTTTCTTGGGTCCGTGTCAATCGATTCTCGTCGTGTTCTCTCGAGGACACCGGGGTCCCATTACCGTCATCTTCAGCTTGCAAGTACTCGCTAAGAGGTATTTGATATGGAGCGCGGGCGCTCGGAGCGGTCATTGGCCTCGCATCCTCCCAACTGTGGTCGAGGTCTACAGTACCAGCCCGTCGCCCAGCTTCATGATTCGCGGGACGATACGCACTAGAAGAACATTATTCGAGAACTGACATATTGCGTAAGAAATACTGACGGCTGTGCTGGGGCAGCCGGGTAAACAGGACTGCCCACCGTGGCCTTCCTTGAGGATCCGAAGTTCAATTTTGTATGGTTCTCGTCTTGCGACGCCTTTGCAGCGCCGAAGGATGCCAATTTCGGTGCGAGGTGATGTGGCGCTTCCCTATCACCATCCACGACGAACGAGTCGGTCGTCTTCACCTTGAAATCAACCTGCGGATAGAGGTCCTTGCGAGCCACCGTGTCTGCAGCTGATTTGTCCTCAAACAAGGTGGAAGAGCGGCTTGAAGCATCTTTTTCCAATCGACTTCGGCTCCTGTTAGCGTCTGCGTCACCCAAGACAAATAATACACCCACCTAGTTCCCTGAGAGGCAGATCCAGCAACAGTGGCATCACTGAAGACGCTGTCCGTTTCGGAGAACTGAACCTGCACCATATCTTCGGGGAACGACCCCGCGACACGCTTTTCATTGGGTCGAACACGTGGGTTATTAGTTGACATGTAAGCGCGGCCGGTTTCTCGCACTTCGTCACGCCTGAAAACAGGCTGCGTAGCGCGCGACGTGCGACCAGATAATGGAGGGCCAATAAGTGTAGGGGTCAGCCTACGACCATCTTTCCCTGGAGTGGAAGACCCCTCTAGAGTGACGTCCGGTCGTGTCTCTCCCGACGCACGCATGTCGAGCTTCGCACGCTCCGCTTGAGTCGGAGCGCCAAGTCTCCCGCTCCCGACAATAGCTGCTTTGCCTGTTCGCCTAAAACACACCATCAAAACGATTCTCAGGCGACAAGACGACCACCAACATTGTCTCGGACAGGAGCTGCTCCTGATCCTTGGACTTGTCCTTAACAATCGTCGCGCCCCGTGCACTGCCCGAGCTCCGACTTGTCGCATGGTTGTCTTTATGGGCGGCCGTATTCGCAAGAGAAGAAACTGATGGGGAGTCATCGGCAGAGCTGGAGGCAACAGCGGCCACCATGGCCGCAGCGCCGAGCGCGGACACAATGGTACGAGTAACATTGGAGGATGCCTCCTGCTCTTCTGAGGACGCTACATTGGAACTAAACCGGTCCTCGACGCTGACCCCAAGAGGTTTTCTTTGATTGCGAGGGGATTCGGGAAGCTGGCGACGGTCGATAGTAGGGGATACGATGATCAAAGGAACTGAAACAGATGGACTAGGCGGTAGGAGATGTGTCGACTTATCTGTGGGCTGGTGGGAATACCTGGCCGAAAACTCCGCTGACGCTACCGCTACCAACGAGGGACGCAGAGCGGCGACGGAATTGCTGCGCCCTTGGGCTGGGCTGTCACGAACATTTTGAGTTGTGCGATCACGGTCGGCCAAAGTTGTCGTCGATGAGAGCCCACTAGAAAACGATCAACACAGATTTCGCCACAAAGACTGCCACAAACCCATCGACAGCTTCCTCCTTTACATTGGCCAACGACTGTGAGATGGACCGGCCAGTCGCACGTATCGGCGACATTTGGACCGAGATATCGCGAAGCGCGGGTCGAGCATGAGGCTTGAATTCATGAGAACCTACAGCAGCCCAGGTTCTGTTCGATGCTCGTTCAGACGGGTTTTGTTGAGCGAGCCGGGGAGTCAGTGTGACACGTGTTTCCTTATGCAGTGACCCGATGTCTGTATCGCTGAAAGATCTGTCGTCATCTGTGTACTCGGCATGATACGATAAGCGACGATTACGCGCTCCAGGTTGACTAGGCCCAGGTGACTGACGACCTCCAGTCAGTGGAGAAGATACCCTGGGTACACTGGAAGGCTTAGAGTTCCTACAAAAAGGTTAAGCGACGATGACTCAAAAGAGGACAGTAGACACAGACGTCGGACGACTAGAAAACCGCTCGTTTTCGATGCCTTGATGGTTGTGTCTAATAGTCAGCCCAATGTGGCGAGCCTGCTTCATCGGAGAGGTGACCGTGGAAGTCGAATCTGCAGAATCATTGAATGGCTCCGGGAGTGAGAAATGAGTGATGGGGGAAAGACACTGGTTAACATGAGGACTTGTCGCTAGGCGTACATCTTGAGTGCGGGTATCGTCATTATCTCGCTCGAGAGTGGTGTCCACGCGCAGAGAACCCGTAAGACGGGCCGAGAGCATTGGTGAGAGGGGTCGAGCCTGCCAATGTGACTGACGTTGTTCATGAGACGGAGACGCTCTATTTTCGTTGATAGTTGGATCCCTTAGTGTGCTCCTAATCTATAGGTCAATCCTCACGCTCGGTAGAAAGCTGAAGGACAAACCTATGGGATTGGGCGGCGGGAGCGTTCAATTTGCGATTCTCCCTGACCTGTCCGGCTTTTGGTAACAACGTCGGAGACAGTTTAACTGGTGAGCTGAATATCGGGCTAAACGTCAGGGAACAAGCATTCCTGTGCAGGGCCTGGGATGCAGACCTATTACGGAACGACTGGCTAGTTGCGCCATTCTGATGTGTGGAGAGAATGGGCTTGGGCATATTCCGACTGAATTGCGAATTCATCTTTGCGCTTTCCGCTTCAGAGGCACATATTTCCTCGATCACGTGGCGACTGATTGGGGAGAGAGGGGAGCGACAATGACCGCTATCAAGGGGCGAACCATAGCTGGAGGGACTGCGTAAGTAAGAAAGTTAATAACTGATGTTTAGAACCAACAGTACCTCTTCTCCGCTGACGTGTCGTCGGGGTTGCCATCATCCGGAACAACGCGCAAAATATCACTATCCAATAGCATGCTTGCCGAGATTTCAGTCCGAGATCCATGAACAGCACTGTGCGAACGTCTCGCTGCATTCGAGACGACGAAAGAGCTTTGTCCAACGTATTTGCATTCTTCTGAGATATTCCATCGCATTTCGGTGGCCAAACAGAGGACTTCGTAGCGCTTGACCTGGTGAAGTTGATCATGAGAGTATGCGAGAGCGTAGGTAGCACTTACGGTCAACTGTCGAGCTCCATAAGTAATGAGGGCACCATGCGGTAATCCGGTTCCCGCTTTCCCGATACCTGACGCAGATGACGTTGGACATGAAATTAAAGTGGATTTGATCCCTTACAATATTGACCCTGCGTAGCAGGACAAGATAGCCATCAGAATCAGGTGTGTGTAGGGGGAAAGAACGCTCTTACCTCTAAAAACGCCCGCGCAATGAACTGAGGTCCACCATACGCCTCTGACAATGGTATTGCAAAATCTGGTATGACGTTGTCCGATACAAGCACCTTGCAGAACATGGACATGGCTTAGTGAACCTCTGGCATGATTCAGCATTGCTTGGACCCACCCATATGAGTGGAAGCGGAGCTCCATACAGCATGATATCCCTTGTACTTTTTCGGGCATGTTCAGAGAACTGATCACGTCGCGAAAGTTCGTGCTCTCTTAGAGAAAAGGTTTCTACGTGGTTCTCTGTGGTAAACAAGGTGCGACAGTCGAT
>JBBPJL010001155.1:0-10943 GCA_038088675.1 Xanthoconium separans
ATCAAGCCTTCAATCGCTGCCATGGCTGCCTCGTAGGCCATTTTGTGTGCCTTCTTGAACGCTTCAAGAGCTTCTTTAGCTCCCTCGAAAGCAACAAACTCGGCTCCATTTTTAACTCCCTCTAGTGTCTTTTCGGCCGCGTCGACAGTGACTTCAGATGCTTCATCGGCTACTTGCAGCCCTTCCTGCGCTTTTGAAAGAGCAGCCTGCCCAGTCGTCCTGGCGGCGTCCAAAGCGAGACAAGCGGTCTCAATGGCACCCTTTTTTGCCAGGTATTCTGGGCCCGTCAAGACGGCGCGAGCAGCATCCAAGACACCGATCGCAGCTTCCTTTAGCGCCTTTAAACCTTGGAGCTTAAGCCAGAGACCGGGTTTCTTGAAAATGTTGGCATTGTCATGATCCCATTGTGTCTCGTCAATGTCCTTCTGGAGATCAGCGACCTTCTGCTTAGCGTCGTCGATAGTTTGCCCAGCATTTCCAAACGCCTTGGACATGCTCTGTTCTGCGTCATTGAGCTTTTGACGTGCATCGTCAATCGCTGAATTCATGGCTCGTTCAGCGTCGTCGACAGCACGCCGAGCATCTTCTAAGGCGGCAGCACGATCTTTGTTCGCTTGACCAACTGCCTTCTGAGCAGTTTCCATAGCATTGTTGTAGTCACCGCGAGCCTTGTCTACTTCGCCTTGCAGTCGAGATATCTCCGAGACATATTCATCGATGATGGGCTGACTGGAGTCCCGGATGCTGCGCTCGTATGACTCCCATTCTTGCTGGGCCCTTTCAACCTTTTCCTCAGCATCTGTAACTTCGTCCTCCCACGATTTCTTAGCCTCGTTGACTTTCTCTCGCGCAGCTACTAAGCCTTGAGTAGCAGCGACTTTAGCAGCTTCAAATTGCTCGACGACTTGCTGTGCAATGTACTCCAGAATATCGTTTTCGAGCTCAGCGTGGAGCGAAAAGTCGGCGTCAGAGAGTCGGTCGTGGATTGATCCGAGTAGCGCAGCATCGAGCTTGAACATGAAGAGCTTGGCAAATTCCAGCATCCTGCCATTGCAAACGGATCAGTGGTTGAGATCCTTCTGGATTAGCATGATTCCTTACAAGAAGAACTTGAATATCGGTTCTGGCAAGAATTGGATATTGATGTACGTCTGCACCTTCGCGTCAAAAAGGGAGACGACTCCATCGACAGTTAGTTGTTGCTTGGCGACGCCGATATGGCACTCCAGCGTTGCACGTGGATCCTTTGAACCATGTACAGACAGAGGTCCGAGTTCAAAGTTATCGATGCCTCCGATGATGTCAATTGATTTTCGAGCCTTGTCAACCGCTGTCGTAATCGTCAATTTCCCGTGCAAGTGTCGCTCGGGTATATACGTACTGCATTGAATGTTGGCCCTTTTGTCAAGGAGCAACAAGTCTGCGTTGAACGAGAACCCTTGTGGATACGATGTATTGCCCAATACGACACCAGATGGGCATATGTACACTTTCAGTTCCTCGAACTTGAGCAGGCCGTCTGGAATCTTGGGAATATCCTGCTGGAGTAAGGTCCCGGCGAACGTTACCACGTCGGATATATCGAGCTTCTTCACCTCCCCAAACAACATTTGGCCCTTGTGACGTCAACGGCAAGCTGATTTGACAAAGTGTGATACGTACAGTTCGGGTTCTTGGTGACATTCATCGCTAGGAACGCTCCGATGCTACCAATCTTGAGTCCACCCGAGACACCCAATTCACTTTATCCATGTAAACTAGGATGAAAATACGAATGAGGTGGAGCTAACGCACCTTGGTAACCCGGTGACGACGAATTCTCCGTATACGATCTTGATCGAGAGTGTTACTTCAGGTCCAATTTTCAGGTTTTCGATCCCGAACGGCTCGACCCACCAGCCATTCATCTGTGCTGATGCGCCCGCACCAACTGCATTCGCAGCGAGCACAAAGCTAAAATCAAGCGAAGTCGAGTCCTTTACCGGTATTTGCACCCCGGCCATGACGGAAAGCTCTATAGGTTTGGTCCTGAGTCCGAGCGTGATGGGAGTCGTTTTAATATCATTTCCAAGATCTATGGTGGACTCCGCAGGTAAGGAAACGAGCAGCTCGAAACCGGAGGCCTTCGACCACCCAGCGTTCAACACAAGATGCTTCACATCTTGGCGGAGCAGGTCGTTCAGAGCTGGAATTTGATCGATCAATCCGAAAACTTGAATGCCTGTTACGAAAATTTCATCAGTGGAATTGACCGCAGGACAAGGGTTACGAACCTTTCCGAACATGATACTTCGGGAACAATTCACCGGCCAATGGGTTGTCCTTCGATGCTGCGATGAACACCACATTTTCCAATGAAAAATCGACGAAACTGTTCTTGACAGCTGGAACCACATCCGAGAGGGGCAAGGGTCGCCCTTGCGCACTCAGTTCTGCTACGACCGCCCATTCAACTCCACCTTCGCCGGGATACAGATGGACCACAGCTCCGACCGCGGAGTCAAGGAAATCAACATTTAGCATTCCACCGAGCATGAAGTCAACGTTCCTCTTCTTCCCAGTTGCCCAGAGTGAGAGTTTGATCTGGGCATCACGCAACTCTACATCGTCGAATGCAATTGTATTGCTTGATAAGGCACCAGACAGCGAAGCTCCGGAGGAGGACAAGGTTACCTCGATGGACGCAGCTGTATGACCCGCGATATTGACGTCGAAAAGAGATAAGGAAAGGCCTTGTCCAGCTGCGATCGAGAGAATGGCTGATCCGACGTGTACATCAAAGTCTGGCATTGTCAGGGATTTGCCGAATAATGCAAAGAACATGTCATTGATTTTGTCAGTACCGAAGTTGTCGAGTTCCGCGGTGAACGAAATGTGGCCACCGGCAGCGATTGAGCCCTGGAGGAATGCCTGCGAGCCCCAATACGAGAATGTTGCAGATACGTCGAATGCAAACGATTTCCAGGGAGAAGTCGCGGAGAAGCTTGTCCCAAATACTACATCCTCGAGCTTTCTCTTTGCATCAAGATTATGCGCAGTGAAGCATCGCGATACAACTTACTAGTAGCCCCTTCACTCCCAACGCATCTTTCCATAGTGAATCAGATATTTCTGCGCTGAGATTGACGCTGCTTCCAACGAGTCCCATTTCGTAATCCAGGTACAATGGCACTATAGATCCCGGAACGTCCAGGTTCATCTTTCCGAAGATGCCAAAGCCGAAGGAGAGGGTAGAATGAGGCTCTGGCGTGAACGAAAATCCTCGAATTCCCAACAGTCGAACACCAATCGATGTCATTGTCAGTCCATCGACTGGAGAAATTGTCAGCCCAGGAAAAACGCCTTCGAGGATGAAGCTGTGTAAGCGGAGCGAAGCTTTCCAGTTCTCTTGTTGGCCGAATGAGGCGCGCAGGTTGAGAATAGGTTCGTTGACTTGCAGTACTTTGGTGAGAATGTCATAGAGTGCACCGCAAGAGGAATTTATGACCCAATCGGCGCTGAAATGCCATCCAATGGATCTGGTCTCGTCGAAGAGATAGTTTTGATGGTAAATCTCGACATTGTGGAAGATGATATCATCGAACAGTGTTCTCCGAATGAGTGGGATCAACATAGACAGACGGAAGTCTCCCGAAACGATCACTCGCTCGACGGATGGATCAACGACGCCTTCGGGTGCTGGGCCAATCCATTTCTGCAGCTCGCCGACCACACCACTCCCAAAGACATCTACCTCTCCTAGAAGAAAAAAGCCATCCTGAGGAACAGGGGTGTCGACTAAGAGCGAGCCCTTGGAAGGTGAAATAGGCTCAATCGGGTTGTCAGATAGGGATCCAGCGGCGATCGTGGGACGTTTGATAACAGCATCTGGAAGCTCCACGGAAGGCAGACCTTTGATCGCAGCGCTCCATGCAAGCGCTGAATATGCGTCAGAGCTGTACTCAGGAAGAGCAGGATTCGGCGGGGGGTGGGGAATCCCCACTGTAGGAGCGAAAAATATGTTCTCGGACCTCAGATCTTTGAGGATTATGGCATCGAGTCGAGGCTCTATGCTAAGAGGCACATAAATGGACCATGGGTCAAAGCTGATGTCTTGCACGATGTCCGCTTTCTAGTCAGAGTTGTTAACTGATGCCGTGAGCAAACTGTATTCACTAACCAGTGGGCAACGGTCTGACTTCATCTCATACTCATAGTTAAGAGAGAGAGATAGCCAAGCTTTGCTACGTGTCAAGCGTATACCAGAAAAGCTTGTTCATGTAACTCACGATACTTCTGTGCCCACGTTGGGACAGTTGCAGTTGTGTTCGTCTTTTGCAGTCTAAAGCGGGAGACAGTCCCGGCAGACTTATTTACCGTCGTCAGTCTTCCACTGTAGTCACCACGTTTCGCGTCCTTCTTGGTTAGTTCTGTGATAAAATTCTCCGCACGAATCATGTCCGTGTTGCACTCCCATGTTCCGAACACGATGTTCTTGATCGCGTCCGGACCACCAAGGGAGAGAGCTACCCTATGCAGCCACTACCAGCAAACGGGTCGGATGTAATTTGTGATTGTAGAATACACCGTACGCACCTCGGCTTTCACATTCTTACCCATTCCAGATGTGATAAACTTATTCCCCCAAAGTTCGGCAGCGACCTATAAGGATTGGTGAACGACCATGGTAATATACTTGTGCATACATTACCCACCAATGTGGCACTTTGACCCATGATCGTCTTGGTATTCGTGCGACCGCTACTGCCCCCGATCTTCCTCGAGGAAACATTGATCACCGTCTCGTTCATCGAAGTTACAACCTTGGGCTGCTTCAGCATCCCATTGACCAACTCGCAGGCCCTCTCATTAGCATGGAATTCGTGCAATAGCTTAGACACCCCAACGTCCTTCCAAAGCTCCTTGTAGTGGTCAACCTGCATCCACATGAAGTAGAGCTGCAAGAAATTTCGACCGACAAGCTTCAAGCCCTTGGCTCGTGCGACCTCATAATCCATGACGACAGGGGTGGGCCACCCATCGAACTTGTCTTTGCTGGCGGCAATAATGGCCCGAAGTTTCTCGGTGGTAACACCGAAGACGGGTATTTCAGCAGGTGTGCAGTAGAGTAGCTCACCCTTCTTCTTATCAATCACGTTCTCCATGAGGGTCTTGGAGGGCCTCAGGGAAAAGCGGCCATACTTCAGGCTGATATGTTTCGGAGGCTTGCCGCCAAGCTTCTTCGCGACCTTGATCCAACATTCGAGCTGCTTTTCATCGTTGTATGTATCTGGGGTAGGGACCAACTGAGATCCAGGGGACACCAAATCCCCGAATCGATCCCATAGCTCGAAAGGCTTGGATTCGTGCCTCTTCTTCAAACCAACCATCATTGCATCGTAATCTGCTTTGCGTAGGTCTGGATGGTTGAGTCGCTCTTCCAGTGTGTGGAGAGTGAGGTATAAGTCGAACGCCTGAGCATGGACGATATCTTTCCATTCATCTTCACCCGGGAAGCGCGGGACAGAGGAATCAGCTTTGAATATGCCACCCGAAACTGGCGACAACTTCAATTTCTTGCCACCACCCGAGGACGAGAGCTCTATATTTTCCCTCACATCAACGAATTCGAAAGGTGACTACATTGGTTGAGAAATATTTCATTGTTAGTATCAGTGACTCACCCCTTCGGTCTCGTCAGCCATGGAGAATCAGGCAGTGATAGGATCAGATAACTTCACTAAATCAGTCATTAGGTACACCCAGCAATGAAGATGCATCAGTGACAGACTCACAATTTATTGAGTGGGTAACTTGAAGTGTAGTGTCCGTAGAAACAAATACTGGAGTGAAACGCTGCGTATGACGAGGTCGCTGGCTCTTGGGGAGATGTTACCACTCTTTATACTGAACTGTGGTGTCGCACGTGTCTGCATCTAGCCTTATCCGTTGCGGTTACAATCTCCTTTTTCCAGCGCATCTCTGAAGAACCTTTATCAGCGAGATTCAACCATCGGTAGGGGGCTGGCCACATAATCCCTTGTCAACGCCATCATTCTTCGGTTGTGTAAAGGGTGGTTCTGCCGGTACAAGAGGCAGGCACCAACCTTGAAATCGAACATATGGAGATATGAAACCTTTGAATATCGCCTCTCTGCTCCGCCGTCGGCAAAGTGAATTGTCAAGAAGTGGACGGGTCTTCGCAAAGGAAAGTGAATTGATGATCAACTGGTACCCTGTGGCACAGGAATTTCGTGGAGCGCCATCACCCCTGTATGCTTCTGCAGACACATATGGACTCTTCTTAATCAATCGTCACCCTACACATGTTGAGTCATTCCACCTCAGATCAAAGTTTTCGAGAGGCTTTGCATACTTATACATACCGTCGGGAAGGACACGGATGCCTGTGGAGCCCCTGGTCTGCATGATCGTCATTGCAGAGACAGATCGTCCGACCCACTTGGACCAGCTTGTAGTATTGCTTCCAAGCTGCTTGGCTTTTCGACAGCTGACGCAGACTGACACAAAGCCACCAGCATTCGGCAAGAGCAAAAGCCAAAGAACCCACAGTATAACTCAGTGATAGCCTGCGCAGAATGTTCTTGACACCCATTGAAAACCTTGATAAACCTTGCGTACGTTTGCTCTTCTCGGATCAAAGCACTTTACACAAGTTCATGCTCTAATGGGGAATATCATGACAGTCTGCTCACATTTGTTTTCATCGTCCCTGAATCCAATGACACATTTTTCGTACTTCAGATGTTCCCGCGAGTAACAAGCTCTTCTTGATAGGGGTGATGACCCACCCTTGCGTACGTCACGAGTGAGATGATGTGCCACAGCGATCTCAATGGAGCGGCGGTGCCATTGTTTTCGGACCTAAAATGGCCACCTCTCGCAGTAATGCATAGATATTGCTCAGGGAGGAACCAATCTTTCTCAGCAAAGACCAAAGCGCATGAGCGGCATGCGTAAGAGGAATGATGCTGCCCCAGGTCCAGTGCTGACATATCCATACGGATGCCGTCAGGACAATTGGGACCCGAATGGACTGTAACGACATCATGATGGCCAAATTCTGTCTCGGAAATATACAAATAAGCCTCGTTGCAGGCATCGCACTGGAAGCCAGGGATTGCACTAAGTGGCTCTACATGTCAGAGTCGATAAATGTTAGGCGAGAGCTCGGCTTCGGAGGATGATCTAAGCTCACATGCTGCAAGTTTCAGTGAGCACCTGATCCCTGTTCCATCAAATCCGAATTAGCACGTACAGCTGGTAGTGCGTTATCATCTTCAAAGACATGACGGCAAGCGACATGATCTAGTAGATGGAAATAAACTGCAACAGAAAAGTAAAGCTTCCATTCATTCCGATTCCATCCGAAAATGTTCCCCACCTCTTGCATGAAATGAGATGAGGCTGCAATGGGGTGCAACTTGTTGGGTTTCATGTTACCTGTGACCAAAGGGAGAGGAAACAAGTCCAGGAGTCGTGAATGAGCGATTCTCGGGTTTCGAGGATCTGGGAGAGATGCCGATAGACGTGGGGTATCTCTCAGCCTTGTGGAAGCTGCCAAATGAATTAACAGGAGTGGCAACTTTGAAATCCTGGCACTCCAGAGTCCAAATGTAACATTTAGTACAGTTGATAGCAGAACTCAGAGCCAGGTGGGGTTAACGATGTTCAAGGCTTCCCGCTAGCTCTGTCAAGGTTAGGCAAGTACTGTATATAGTGTGGATTAGAAGCCCTTTCAACTGACGGAGTGAGAACGTGGCACCTCGACGTGAACTGCTCTGCAGTTATTTAATGATTCGTGAGCTCCACTAGTACTTCCATAGCGCGCTATGACCGTCCCTGCAACATTTATGATATGGATGGGAGATCGAATGAGTCGTTCGATGCATTTGAGATAGAGATGGTGGTGGGTTAACAGATGCAGCTTGAATGGGACTCTTACTCTTGGCTGGTAAGTAGAACTTGAATACTCAGGCACAGGTTCATTCTTCTTGCCCGCTTGACCCAAGCTCAGTCGTCAAGACACTTCAGAATTAATGTTACATGCTTAGATACCCAACGACTCGATGGTAAGGTGTCTCCGATAAATATGAGGCGAGACTTGGGCGAAACTAGTACGTTTACCTCAGTCGATGAAGAACTGATAGGCAGCTCGCCACGCCTTGTTCCCGCCTCGCTCGATAACGTCCTGTCCACACCGTCAGCATGCATGATTTACGAGCCCTCGTGCTTACCCCATGGCAAGGAATTATCTTGTCAAAGTCCCATGAAGCTACCGTCTCGGCGTCGCGTTTCATCGCTCTAGCACACCATGCAACGGTCAACAAGCTCACGAAACAGACGCCCATTCAACTCACTCGACATCCGTGGCAAGACCTTGAATAACTTTTTGGTGAGCCCACGAATCCGACTTCAACGTGGCTCGAGGAATCCATTTAGACGACTTTGAGTACTAAAAATAGCGAGTTCAAAGTAGAACCGACCCATGCATGTCACCCACCTGTTCGGTCGCTGGTAGGTTGAAGAGTAGATCGGCTTGAATCAGACACTTAGACGCGATGTGAAGGAAGGCGACGTCTTTGTTCCTAAACCCTGAAAAATAACTAGAGCCAGCTAAGTCCACGCAGGGTCATCCTTACATTCATTCCTGCTCAACGCACCAATGCTTGATCTTTAAAAAGTATGAATGACACACTCAAGGTATCAAATCGACGACGGCTCACATCATCTTCAAACCCATACTGCGTATTGGGTGGATCGCGACCCCACACTGACCATACCATTCATAACAGCTCCATGACTGGATTCAAGAACCAGTACGCACGCCCATCAAATGGAAAGGATTTTTCGTTCATCCGCTTGGCCGTATCTTGCACTCCAATAACCTTGGCATCCGGGTAGGCTGTTTTAAACTCTAGCAGATACAGATGGTGGACAACGTCGGGATTGATAATGTACCTGTGTGCGTGCATCAAACCGACGGGCATCTTTGAGGGTTCGAAAAACACACTTGACTGGACCGAGCTCGTTGATTTTGGTTTTCGTTTCGTGATCTAACGGTGTCGAGGCAAGCACCCAAACATTTCCGTTTCTTAATCGGATGGCTGTCGATCGACCACCAATAGGAAATACACCATATCTGGAAAAGGGACTAGAAGAGATAAATCGCTGGGTTGCTTTGGTCGGTGCAGCACATACCGGGAGAACGTCCAGACGTCCTTGACAACCTGTTTGATGGTAGTGTAGCTTGGACGTCGGAGGTGGGGGAACGTTACCTCGCGGATAATGGTATCACCCATGCTTACTCTGGGAGTCCTTGACAAGACTGTTCAATGTTCTGGTGGAAGTAACGTGGTGAGGGCTGTGTGGTGAGGTAGAGGGGAGGACGCAACCCATGATGAATGACTCATCAGTCAGCAACAAGGCTGCGCGCCGTTTTTTCAAACCCCGTAAACACCCCTCCAGTAGGGTGGTGATCCAGACGAACTGGTACCAACAGCCTGGAAAATAAGTCGGGCTGAGCAACAGATTTCTCTGAATCAGTTCCCTCGTCAACATTCAATTTCTGCTTCCCCCGGTATAAGGAAAAGCAAGCCCCCAAACTTCTGAGATCCCGGATTGTTTCCAAGTCAATTGAGGGATGGAAGACGTTCTAGTGTTCTAGTGTTAAATGACAAACAATATTTACTGATAGGTATCAGAGATTGAAACCCTTCAACATGTACTTCAACCTTTGTAACTCTTCGTTCGAAAAGGATGAACCCAACGTGAGGTAGGAACTCCACTCCACATAGGATAAGTTGTACATTGCCTTTGGCAAATCAAAATTTTGACGATTGACAACGGCCCATTGCCACATTGGCCCGGCCGCAGCAACAAGTACGAGAGACCTTATATCTGGGTAGCTGACTAAAGCATGGCCACCATAGGCTTTGAGTTGATCTGTAGATGCCATAAGATGGGGTTGACTTGAGCCAATGTCTCCATTCAGCTCCCTGTCGGTCTTCACATTTATGAGCAGTCCTGGTTTGATGACGACACGATCTGGATGCCATTTGTGTTTTATGTCGGTCTGCTTGAGATCAATATGCACACGTATGTGTTACGCTTACCGTGACAACTGGAGTTAACTCAGTTGTAGAGAGCGAACAAAGAATAGAGCAATGTTCTGTTTGATAGTCGTTGACTTAAGCAGAGCGAAGTCGACGATGTCGCACTCAACCCTTAGAGTAGGGTCCTCTTGTGACGACGCGAAGTCCTAGTTCTTCGCGGAGGGAACGGGTCAGGGAGTCGAACGGGAAGAAGGGACTTCGAGTGAGAACTCCAGTAAACGCGGTGTGATTGCATAGAACTAGATTGGGTCTTCTACTATACAAGGCTCAAGTATTTATACGATGCGAAAGTCAGCACGGACCATCGGGTCCCATAGGAAAAGCAAATGTTCCGCGAGTAGGAACGGTATGGACGAAGAAGAATCGGAAAGGGAACGGGGTCCCGCTGTCAGGAAGAGCGGAAGGAGCAGCGAGCGGGACGGAACGGAAGTCATACTCGGGAGGAGTTGCCGAGTGACAATACAGCATCGTAGGGTGAAATCGGAAGACATCGGATGGGGGGCTGTCCCATCGTGAGGAGAAAAAGAGTCCGAATGACAGAGAAGAAGAAAATTAACGTAGCGTCAAGAAAACCGTAACATTAGCTCCCTTCTAAGGCTCGAGGTTCCATCCTCGATGCTACTCCCCAGAGTCCTCTCTAATCGTCTCCACAGTTGACCTCGTAGTCGGTGAGGTCATACGTATCCTCGATCGACGGTTTTTCCCAGCAGAACTCCGGTATATGCCCTTGGTGGCCGCAGCGTAGGCAAGTAGCGAAGGGGCAATCTTTTTGCGCATGTCCTGGCGCTGTTTTGCGACAGACGGGGCAAGTGTAGCGGGGGCAGTCTG
>JBBPJL010001156.1:0-10943 GCA_038088675.1 Xanthoconium separans
ACTGATAGAGTACATTGGGCCCCTTACACCGACCATCAGACACCACTGAGAGAATGTATCGGGCCCCTCTAATGCTCTATGATACACCACCGATAGAGTGAGTTGGGCCCATCACGCAGAGCATCAGACATTACTAAGAGAGTGTATTAGGCCTGTTTATGAGACTATGGCACACCACCAATAGACTGAGTCGGGCCTGTCACTCAGACCATCTGACATCACCAAGAGTGTGTGTTGGGCCCCTCTAATAGAATATGACAAAGCACCGATAGAGTGGGTCGGGCCCCTCCAACATAGCATGGCACACCACCAATAGAGTAAGTCGGGCCTGTCACTCAGACCACCTGACATCACTGAGAGTGTGTGTCAGGCCCCTCTAACATAGGTTGGCACACCGCTGATAGAGTGAGTCAGGCCAGTCATTCATACCATTGGACATCACTGAGAGTGTGTGTCAGGCCCCCCAAATAGAATATGACACAACACTGATAGAGTAGGTCAGGCCTGTCACGCAGACAACCTGATATGGCACACCATGTTACGCTTACTGCGAGCCAATGCCCTAGCAAAGTTAGTTGCAACCGTACGAGTATGAGAGAGAGATGAAGTGAGCAGTAATTCAACCTTGTACTGTGAGCCAGCTGGCCCAGCGTAGTACCGTCCTTTGGATGGAGGAGGTCGAGCACAGATGTGCAAGACCGATGAGGAGTCTTGAGGGTACAAGCGCAAGCTAATGCCTTGCAAAGCCAGAAGATGAAGGTCGTGAAATAGAGGCGAAGTTGAGAGTGGACGAGACTCTGAGGGTTCCCTCTACCAGTACACCAGTAGACAAGAATACGATTGCGAGTAAAGAGGCACTGAAGTGCAGTGGGGATACAGGCAGGTATCTTGGCATAGAACTAGCTTAGAGCTACCAGGGGACAAAGGTAACTCTATATATACTATCCTGAATGGTGCACGGACCATCAGGGCAAAGGGTGATCCAAAGGATCAAACAGGCTTCCCATCGGGAAGGAACGGAAAGGATCAAAAAGGAGTCCCGTTGTCATGAAGAGCGGAAGGGGATCAACAGGATCGAACGGATCAAAAAGATGAAACGTGCCCATTATGGCTATAAGGTCCATAGGGCTATACACATGATGGAAGGTCAAGAACGGGGTTCCATTGGAAGGGGGAAATAGGATCAAAGGGGATCCGCTGTCTCGGGGCGATGAGGATCAGCGTGAGAATCCGCAGATGATCAAGAACGCATCTAGTGCCATAGGCGGACGGAGTTCCGCATGGCTTTACAAGGGTTGTGGATCAACCCGGGTCGTGACGAGTCATGCTCCTGCAACCGGCGAGGAGTGGGGGAACGAAGGGAAGGCGGAAGGTTCCGGAGTTGACTAGGAATGGGTATCCGTCTTCAGGGTAGGTCTCACTAGATGATCTGTGACCGAGATATCTAGAGGAACATTGATTGGCCATAAGCGAGAGTATGGCGGCTCTAAGGGTTGTCCTATGGCGAGGATGACAGTGGTAGTACTCCCAGAGTACTGATACGTGCGGTAAGGCTTCTGCCAGAGCCTAAGGGTAAACGTGGTCCCTGTCTGTCAAGGGAAGGCGAAGAAAAAGAATGAATTGGTCTGGTCTGGTGGTACTGCCGGTGAACCGTGGATTTCCGTAACACACCGTCGATAGACTGAGTCAGGC
The DNA here is from genome assembly GCA_038088675.1 of Xanthoconium separans. Lineage (NCBI taxonomy): Eukaryota > Fungi > Basidiomycota > Agaricomycetes > Boletales > Boletaceae > Xanthoconium > Xanthoconium separans. Next base: position 1,693 of record JBBPJL010001156.1, read on the forward strand.
CTGTCACTCAGACTATCTGACATCATTGAGGGTGTGTGTTGGGCCCCTCCAACATAGCATAGCACACCGCCGATAGACTAAGTTGGGCCCGTCATGCAGAGCATGAGATATCACTGAGAGACTGTATCGGGCCTGTCACAGACTGTAGGACACCATTGAAAGTGTGTCGGGCCTGTTTTACATACTGTACCCTGCCACATCTCCGATAGACTATAAAGGGCCTGGAATATAAAACAATGAGACATTGCCAATAGGGTGGTGTGGGCCCCACAAGTAAACCCTAAAGTACAGCCAATAGAGTATGTGGCGCCCGTCACATGGACTGTATGAAATCACTGAAAGAGTGGGTCGGGCCCCTTCTATAGAGTATAACACAATGCCAAGAGAGTGTCTTGGGCCTGTCACACAAGTTGTGATAGAACACCAAGAGAGCATGTGGGGCTCCTTGTACAAACCATCAGTTGGGATCGAGAAAGTGAGGCGGGCCTCTACTATAAAGCATCCAACATCGCCGATAGAGTGCATCAGGCATATCATGCAGATATAGGAAAACACTGAGAGAATTCTTCAGGCCCCTTCCATACACAGCACTGATAGAGGGTGTTCAGCTGATACAATATGCACAGAAGGTGATAGATTACATTTCATACTGTAATAGGTGGGCTGCAAAACGTACAATACAGTATTAAAACAATCCAGTAATTACACAAGAAATTGTTCCAAAGCATCATACAGCTGTAACAATGAAAGACAGAATTTGAGCAGGTTGCGCTGGTGTTCGCTACTTGCAAAGAAATTGGCAGTGGCCTGCTGAATCCCCAGCAAGAACGTCTGATTCTGCTTGGCTGCTGGGATGTCTTGTATGAACGTTTCAATGTCGAACCCCATGCGTTCACAGAACAACGCAATGTCAGTCAAACCTAAATTACTGTCAGAATGCAGATATAAAAGACAGTGTTCCTTACCATCCTGATACACCCCTTTCAATGGAACTTCGAGTCCCCAAAGGAATTCCTGAATGTGGTTTGCTCTCTCATGTTCTGCCCACAACAATATATAAGTATGTTGAAAACCCAATGACTGAATTTTACTCATCAAAAGAAAGTTCGGTAATTATTGCTTCCATTTGCTGCCATCGTTCATCCACATTGTCAAATAGTCATGTCAAACACGAACACATTGAATGTTCCATGTCACATAGGATGGAAACGGGAAGGTTGGTGTTTAGCCCAGCGTTGGATGTAGCGTCGGCCATGTCGACATCATCTTCAATTGCAGGGGACTTGCTGGGAGATTTGCTGTGAATGGGTGGGCTTGCATCGGAGAGTTGGTCATTCGGCATGGGAGGTGTTTCAACAATCACCAGGAGGGAATCGGAGGCCGATAGCGGGGTGAACAAAGGGGACAGAGAATCCCTATCAACTGTCTGTGGCGATGGTGAACTCTGTGAGCTTGCCATCAGCAATGCCAACCAAGACAAAACGGCTTCTGGGTTTCTCCTGATGTGCTCTACATAATCAATATCAGTGTGTCAAAAATCCACATTTGGAGTGAATTGGGCTCACTGGGGGATGGAGTGACTTCAACAAAGGCCAAGCGGGCCAATACCTCATCAGCAATGTTGGTTGAAGCGCCTAGATCACATAAAATTGGTGGATTGATAATGAGCCACTACTAACATTACTCACCAGAAGGAGCATTGTTGGTTGTGTCTTCAATGATACCAAAATTGGCATTGGAAAGCGTTTGTTGTGGCACCTGCCGATTCCGCCAATCATTGGTGAACATGTCTGTTGAAGTTCAAAGATTCATTCACAATATTCAAGCAATTGCACAATAAGGATACTCACTTGGCATTGTGAATTGAACTTGTTTCGTCCTTGAAGGGGCCATTGGTGAGTGCTGGTAACAATATATTCTATGAGTTTTTAAAGGCAGAGAGCCTGCCAAAGTGTGGGACATCGGAATTTAAAAGCAGCATGTGCTTTGGCTTCGGCAAGCACTGCCACTTGGTAACTGCCACATATCGGTAGCCAACATGCATCACTGATGCATTGAAGACTTGTGGTCATCAGAGCTTCAAACACATCTTTTCCCCTCCTTCCACTGCTGCTTTCCATCCTCCTCTGCACCCACACAAACACTCAATAGTGTGCAAGACATTAGCACAAAAAATGATCGAAGAGGCACAAGAGAAGATGCTCCAGATCTTGACTCAGGTGGCTCAGCCAGTTCTACCTGGTTCATTGCGCTCGGTGATGTGGCGAGAGGCATTGGAAGATTTGAGAGAGGAGTTGGTGCGTCATAATGTTCTCGGATTATGTCTCAGACATTAACACAAGACAGAGAATCATTGAGGCCACATGGGACGGCTCCACTGAGGTTCCTCAGTGGATTGTTGCCTGTGATATCAAATTGTCGCTCATTGGCCTGAATCAGTACCCATCGTGGGACTGCATTTGCTGAGGAGATGTTGAATGCCGCAATGATCATCCCTGGCTCCACCCCTCACCTGCAGCCACTGCCGCCACTGCTGACTCTGTCGCCTCAGTGATGGCGACAGAGAGTACCTCCGAGAAGGAGACTGTATCCAACCGTCCCCACCCAGCTCCTGTTCTTCGCTCTTCCCTCTGCCAAACCAACCTACCCCCAATCAACGACGTTCCTGATAGTGATGCACCTCCCCCTACACAGAGTGTCAATAAGGGTAAGGCGAAGAAGACCAATACTTCCCCGACACCCCGTGCCGTCAAGCGCAACATAAATGGGAAGGGCAAGGCTGTCCCTCAGGATGATGCCGATGATGAGGACCCTCCATGAGGTTGGTCATGCATGCGAGCACAATCACCAGAAGTATCCGGGAGTCATAGGTCTCGCAGGCGATCAGCAACAAGATCAACCATAGCAAATGTTTCAAAGCCCTCCCCATCCAACAGGTCCTTGGAGCCTCAGAAAGTCTCTGCAGCGCTGACAGCCGGTGACGACAATGAAAAGAGCACCCGACAACCTTGCAAGAGTTGCCAAAGCAAGGAAATGATCTGCAAGCCCCGGTGTCGTGGCAAGGCTTGCGAGAAATGCCATGTTTGAAAGGTAAAATGCTCGTGGGTGGAAGAAGATCAACGCTGATCTGTGTTACACTTACTGTGACAACTGGAGTTAACTCAGTTGTGAAGAATGAAGGAATGAGTAAGCGAGAGCCTGTTTGATAGTCAACGACTTAAGCAAAGCGAAGTCATTGATGTCATACTCAACCCTAAGAGAAGGGTCCTCTTGTGACGATGCGAAGTCCGAGTTCTTCACTAAAGACGGAAGAGAGACACGAGCAAGAAGAAGGGGACTTCGAGCAAGTGGAACTCCAGTAAACGCAGTATAATTGCATAGAACTAGATTACTGTTTACAAGTACAAAGCTTGAGTATTTACATATACAATGTGAAGTCTAGCACAGACCATCAGGTCTCATAGGAAAGGTAAAATGTTCTGCTAGTCAAAACAAAAAGGACAAAAAGGGATAGGAAGAAAATGGTGTTCCACTGTCCGGAAGAGCGGAACATCAGCAAGCTGAATCAAAAGGAAGTCATACTTGGAGTAAACCGCCAAGTGACAATACAGCATTGTATGGGGAGAATTGGAAGACATTGGATGGGAATGGTTCCATCATGAGGAGAGAATGAGTCTGAAGTAAAAGAAGGAAAAATAAATGCACCGTAAGCAAAACTGTAACAATCTGTGTCTCACACTCGCAGTCATTCCCAATCTCGCCCAAGACGTTCCACCCCATCCCCATCCCCCTCTCCACCTGTACCATCAAAGACCCCTCGCCAGGAGTCACAGGCATCCAGGACTGGTGACAAGGTGATGCCAATGGCGACAGGCAAAACCACCAGCTCACCCCCGGCGCTGTCACTGATCTCCATCACCAGGGCCATACAATGGCCTGTCGACCACAACCGCACAAGAGGAGCAACCCTCCGCACCCAAGTGCCCCCGACAGCAGGCCAAGGTCCCTGCACCACCAACAGGGCAGGGGATGAAGTCATTTTTTGTTCAGTCATCGACTAAGGGTCCAAAGACCCATGGAAATGTTAAAAGGACTCTTGGTAAGTATTAACTATTGATGTGATACCTGTACTGAATGTTTGTCCTGCAGTATTTGATGGTGTCGAGATTGCTACAAGCACCGCCCGCCTGCGGATCGTCCCCACTCCTTCACCTCAGTCAATGCTGGCACCAGGCCCCTCCAATTCAACCAACATGCCTCCACCTCCGACTCCCTCCACCTTAGTGAATGGTGAGAGGCATCACATTGTCAAAGAATGTGAACAGTTGCATCGGGACAATGCCACACTGGAGCGACGTGTTCAACTGCTTGAACACAGTCTCACAACCTTCGGCGAAATCCTCAAGGACTGATTCCCTGATTTGGCCGATAGTTGGTTATGTTTCCCCTTCGGTGATGCCAGCGAGCCCGAAGACAATGCCAATGCCAGTGGACTGCAAACACCACCACTGATTCCAACAACATGGTTGACTTCTCCCACTCCTCGAGGCAACAACCCACTGGCCTGGACATACATTCCCCCACCACCACTTGTGATGGAAACCAAATCAAATGAGGTGGTACATTCCCCTCCACCATCTCTCTCACCATTGACTCCGGAGCTGCCGGAAAACCGATTCGAAGAGTTGCCTGCTGAAGATACAACAATGGTGGACAATGGTGTTGGTGATGCCACTAACGCTATATGCACTTGCAAGGGAGCCAAAGCCATGGATGGTGGGGGAGATGTTTTGGTGGTGGGAGTTGAGAATCCAATTGGCATCGGCAATACCACAGCCAATATGACTACAGGTGACACTACTGGCAAAATGGACAATTGGGCAGAGCCGTCGGTGGAGGGAGTGGAGGGAATGAGTGTGGATGCAGCCGTCCCAAATCTTGGTATGACTGGTGGCCAAGATGTGTCTATTTCTGGAGCTGATGGGGAGTGTGCCATCATTGTCAGCAACACGACCACCGATATGACCGGAGGCGACACAACTGACACAATGGACAATTGGCCAGAGCTGTCGGTGGAAGGAGTTGAAGGAATGGTTGTGGATGGAGTCGCCCTGAACAGTAAATAAATCACCATATCATGTAGTTTTGACAGGCTGTATATAAATTGTGAACAATGTGTACAATATAAAGGAAAGGTTAAATTAAAGTTTACGTTTTTTTCCCTTTCATTCCATCACTTTGAAATTGGCATCTGGGAGTGGAGGGCGTCAGCAGGAACATCCTGACCGCCTTGGGGTCATTGGCTCTGTCACAAGGTTGTTGTCCTCACCCTGTGTGCCATGATTGATTTGAGTGTCTGCAACAACACCCATGTGGGGTGCATTCTTCCCATCACTGGGAGGGTTATTTATCACCGATTTGCCTTGAATCTGAGGGCCTCCCCCGTTTGTCCAATTTTCATCAGTGGTGTTACTGGCTCCTCACCAATTGCATTGTGAATAGGGCCCACTGGGGCCTGATCACTCTCATCCTTAACCGAAGTTGTCATCAGGATCCTTTTGACTTGTCTCCGACTATCAGTCGCATTGTCCTTCACACTGATTAAGCTTTCACAGATCTCTGATTCATGGGAGGACTTATGACTTACATGTTTTGATGTGGCTGGGCATTCAGGCAATTTGAGGTCAACTGTGGGCTTCTGAGGAATTGGATTGGATTTGCTGACATCCTGAGTTGGGGGCTTCTTTTTCATTGCTGATTTCAATGATGGTCTGGGCTTGTGATGATTCGGCTGAGCTGCTGTGGTTGAGTCCAGGGAGGGTAGGATCTATATTAACTTATTAAGCTGCTTCAATGAACAGTGTAAGGATTGTACCTTGAGAGTTCTCATTCCCTTTCTCTGGGTTCTGTGAGATCTCACTTGTGCGAACAATTTTCTTTGTTAGTGCCGATGAAGGTCCCGGAGTCAGCTGCCGATTGGCAAGACCAGAGCGATCGGAAGGTCCTGACGTTGCCTGCTGATATAGTCTGTCCTTTTCCTGTTGAACAATAGACTTTGTGGGAGGTCAAAGGGAGAATGTTAAACCATTGGATGGATCCATAGCCCCCTGGCCAGTGACTGTGCCTGTCGTTTCTGGAGCTGGTGTCATATTGGTTTTTTTGGGGGCGTTACTCAGTGGTTTGTCTGCTGCAGAATGCACCTCTGTCATATGGGGTTTTTCAGGGGGGTTACTTGGTGGTTTGTCCCCCGCAGAATGCTCCGACACGCTGACATTGGCTCTCCATTTCCCAACAGCCCTTGACTTCTTCGTCAGCTTCAGCTTTGACTTGGAAGACTTATTGGGATGACTGCCAGTGACCGATCTTTCCTGCTGGTCAAGGGAGTTGAACCTTTCCTTTCCTTGGGAACCTTCATTGCTCTGGTTTGCTTTGGGCAACTTTGACAAATCCAAAGTCTGAGTGTCGGCATGTTCCAAGACTGTTCCAATGTTCCTGGAATCATCCTTGGAAGAAGCTGCATTCCCTTTATCCTGGATGGAGTGAACCCTATCCTCTTCACCTTGTACATCCTTCCTGGCCGATGCTTCTTTCCCTTCAGCATGGTTCCTGGTGTGATCAGAGATACTGCCATCGGTGTTGCTGCTTTCAGAATCATCACCAGGACCATCATTGTCAGCCAAGACGACAGGGGGCATTAGGCGGTTTCCTTTCAACCAATACTTGAATTCAAACACATCCCCTGGATCTGTTTCCTGTCAGCCATGAATGAACTTCAAAAATCGGGTAGCCTCATGTGTTGTCATATGGCTTGGATCATCGGGGAAAACAAATTTCCATGGGAGATGATGTTCTGAGAACAGCTTGTCCTGGAAACTCCATAACTTTTTTGAATGGTGCTATTGCTTTATCATTGTTATGGAAATCTACAGTTCACCGGCAGTACCACCAGACTGGACCACTTCATTCTTTTTCTTCACCTTTCCTTGACAGACAGGGACCATGTTTACCTCAAGGCTCTGGAAGAAGCCTTACTGAACACATGAGTACTCAGGGAGTACTACCGTCCTCGTCCTCGTCATAGGACATCCTTAGAGTCGCCATACTCTCGCTTATGGCCAAACAGTGTTCCACTAGATGTCTCGGTCATTGACGGTCTAGCAAGACCTACCCTGAAGACAGACACCCGTTCCTAGCCAATCCTGGAACCCTCCACCTTCCCTTCATTATTCTGCTCCTTGCCGGTTGCTGGAGCACGACTCGTCATGACCCAGGCTGTCCCTACAGCCACCTGTATAGCCATATGGAACTCCGTCCATATATGGCACTAGATGCATCTCTGATCATCTGTGGATTCTTGCGCTGATCCTCATCGCCCCGAGACAGCGGATCCCCTTTGATCCTATTCCTAGTTCCTGATGGGATCCTGTTCTTGATCTCCCATCACATGTACTGCCCAATGGACTCTATAGCCATATAGGGCATGTTTCACCTTTGATCCTATTTGATCCCATTGATCCCCTTCCACTCTTCACGACAACGGAACTCCTTTTGATCCTCTTCATTCCTTCCTGATTGTGGGAAGTCCGTTTGATCCTATGAATCACCCTTGACCCTGATGGTCCATGCACCATCAGTCTACATATATATAGAGGTACCTTTGTTCATTGGTATCTCTAAGCTAGTTCTACGCCTGGATACCTGCCTGTATCACTACTGCACTTCGGTGCCCTCTTACTCGCAATCCTATCCTTGTCTACTGGTGTACTGGTAGAGGGAATCCTCTTGAGTCTCATCCACTCTTGACTTCACCTCTATTTCATGACCTTCGTCTTTCGGCTCTTCAAGGCATTTGCTTGCACTTGAACCCTCAAGACTTCTTGTCGGTCTTGCACATCCATGCTTGACCTCCTTCACGTGTAGGACGGTACTTGGCTGGGCTGATTGGCTTGCAGTACATAAGGTTGTATTACTGCTCACTTCACTTCTCTTCACATGAATGGTTGCGACTCACTTCGCTAGGGCATCAGCTCACAGTAAGCATAACAATCGTTCTAACAGGTATCCCCTATCATTTAATGTTAGGAAATGCATGGCTCAGATGATAGACACATACAATAATGAGCTGTCAGGTATGCCCTAATCAATGCTTGCTTCTCGGCCCGAGACACATTGGCTGAAATGACCAAACAACCATCTAGAGTTGTATCAGGTCACTAATCACTAGGCTTAGGACTTAGAGACATCGACAATAGCAAGGGACGATCCTTGCATGTCGAGGAGAGAGAGAAATAAAGAGGAAACACAAGCAGTGAGCTTGATGTCCGTAGTTGTGAGGGAAAACACAAGAGGACAAGACTGAGGTCCTCCTGCCCTACTTTGGGGCTTTATATACTACTGGTACATGTGCATGGACCAACTACTGTGTATGGTAATGTGCGACAATTACTATAGGAGGACATACAGCCTTGCTATGAGCAACTATCGCTATAGGCTGGGAGTCATTGTGAGTCATGTAGACACACAGCCCTTGATGTGAGCGGCTTCTGCTACTGGCTGTGAGTCACTGTGAGTCATTAGGAGTCAACATGAGTCAGAACAAAGATAAGAGTGAATAATGTTATTGGCCCTTTGGCTTGGTGAGTCACTCGGTGTGAAATAGGAATCAGGATGAGTCAAAAGAGAAGAAGAAATGAAATACATACACCATTCTTGAGATGAACATGCATAGTGTTACGGAAACCACGGTTCACCGGCAGTACCACCGGACCGAACCACTTCATTTTCATTCTTCGCCTTTCCTCGACGGACAGGGACCACGTTTACCTTAGGCTCTGGCAGAAGCCTTATCGCGAATACCAAGTACTCTGGGAGTACCACCATCGTCGTCCTCGTCATAGGACATCCTTAGAGTCGCCATACTCTCGCTTATGGCCAATCAGCGTTCATCTAGACATCTCAGTCACAGATCGTCTAGCAAGACCTACCCTGAAGACGGACACCCGTTCCATGTCAATCCCGGAACCCTCCGCCTTCCCTTCGTTATTCCGTTCCTCGCCGGTTGCAGGAACATGACTTGTCACGACCCGGGCTCATCCGAAGCCCATGTATAGCCATGCGGAACTCCGACCGCATATGGCACTAGATGCGTCTCCGATCATCTGTGGGTTCTTGTGCTGATCCTCATCGCCCCGAGACAGCGGATCCCCTCTGATCCTATTTCCTCCTTCCGATGGAACCCCGTTCTTGACCTT
>JBBPJL010001157.1:0-10941 GCA_038088675.1 Xanthoconium separans
GGTATCCGTTGCGTAGAACTAGCTTAGAGCTACCAGAGAACAAAGGTAACTCTATATATACTATCCTGAATGGTGCACGGACCATCAGGGCAAAGGGTGATCCAAAGGATCAAACAGGCTTCCCATTGGGAAGGAACGGAAAGGGATCAAAAAGGAGTCCCGTTGTCATGAAGAGCGGAAGGGGATCAACGGGATCGAACAGGATCAAAAGATGAAACGTGCCCAATATGGCTATAAGGTCCATAGGGCTGTACACATGATGGGAGGTCAAGAACGGGGTTCCATCAGAAGGAGAAACTAGGATCAAAGGGGATCCGCTGTCTCGGGGCGATGAGGATCAGCGCAAGAATCCACAGATGATCTGAGACGCATCTAGTGCCATAAGCGGAAGGAGTTCCGCAAGGCTATACATGGGCGTTGGGTGAGCCCGGGTCGTGATAAGTCGTGCTCCTGCAACCGGCGAGGAGCGGAATAACGAAGGGAAGGCGGAGTGTTCCGGGATTGTCAAGGAACAGGTGTCCGTCTTCAGGGTAGGTCTTGCTAGACGATCTGTGACCGAGATGTCTAGGGAACGCTGATTGGCCATAAGCGAGAGTATGGCGGTTCTGAGGATGTCCCATGACGGGGACGATGATGGTAGTACTCCCAGAGTACTGATACGCGCGGTAAGGCTTCTGCCAGAGCCTTGAGGTAAACGTGGTCCCTGTCCGTCGAGGAAAGGCGAAGAAAAAGAATGAAGTGGTCCGGTCCGGTGGTACTGCCGGTGAACCGTGGATTTCCGTAACAATTGGTGTGTGACTGCAAGAACCTTTGTTTGACATTGTTTGCATCCAGTGCAAACTGAGTGAGCCTTAACGTATCTACAGCGAATCGCTAGACACACGTAGTAGCTCATTTCCGTTACTACTCCGTTACTATTAGGAGTACCCCTTTTGTTTCTGGCTCACATATTTCCATTTGAGTCAGGCTTGCCAAGGCATCACAGCCACAACTTTCCCACGGTCCGGAAGCTCAGTATAGCATATATTTGGCTTTCGCTACCTACTTTACATTGCTCGTAGACGTATACTTGTACTTAGGGTTTAGTATTCTACTCATATCCCTTAGTCCATCTCTCCGTGTCAATAGCCAACCCTTTTCCTTCGCCTAACAAGCTAGAAGAGGAAGAACACCCGGGGATCCAATTGACTAAGTTTTTCTCTATTCCGCTTTCTCTTAGTAGAAGTCGAGTAGCACCTATTGTTTGTTTCTGATTGTTAGCGTTGTCCTAGCAGCAGATTTTATAGTCAGATTGGGCCTGGAGGATTATCTCTAGTCAAGTCATTGCACCGATTTATAGAGGTATATATCCTGAACAAACGACAACGAGCCCAACGGCTCTTTCAACACACCCACCTCGCACTTGGATCCCTCCTGGTGTATCAACGAGCTGAACGGCTCGCTCGACCTACCCGCCTGCGACCTGGACCCCTCCCGGTGTCGGCGGTGTGTCGACGAGCCCAATGACTCGCTTGACCCACCACCTGCCTGCGACCTGGACCCCTCCCAAGCCATCGGCCAAAGTGCCTATCTCCTGGACCCCTCCCAACATGTCGACAAGCCCAATGGCTCCCTCGACGCACGCACCTGCTCTCTGGCCCACCACCATGTGCGCAATCAGCACGACCCGACATGCAGCACAACGACTGTGTGGCACTGAGCATGACCGCGATCGCCCCCAACCGATAATGACACTCCACTCCCTCGCTCTATCTACTTCGCTATGCGCGCGCACGCGCTGTTCACTCCCTACGTATATTCATTGGGTGCGAGTCACAGTTTTGTGACCGGCACCCATCTCCTTAGTGTATTTTATGTGTTATTTATTAAATATTTTGCTAGTAAAAAAAAAAGTGCTCGAAAAAAAAAAAAAAAAGTGTGCTCAGAAAAAAAAAAGTTCCTCGAAGAAAGAAAGGGTGCTTGAAAAAGGTGCTCGAAAAAAAAAAATCATGGGCACAAAAAAAAATGTTATTTGTGCAGATCTTCCGCCATATGGACATACCTGGCAACAGACACCAACTCTGTTGTAGGAACATAACATATATCTTATTTAGAATAAGTGCTAAAATATGTTGGCAACATAGACTTGGGCTTATTGCTTTGGATAAATATAGCTAACTTATTTTTCCTCTTATGCAAGGATAAGTTTATCCAACAGAGTGAAATACATTTATCAACTATGTTGCCCACACTTATCCAGTCTTACCTGTGGTGAAAGGTAAAAAAATACAGTTAAGTTCGCAGCAGGCTTACCAATCATCCGGGGCTGCACGCAATGGAGTGTCTAGAGTAAAGTTGAGGGAAAGGTTGATAGTGAATAATGCGTGAACATTTCAGAGCAAGAATTGCATTTTTAACCTTTCTAGAAATAAATTTCTAAACATGAGCTCTTTTATTGATAGGAGTAAGCTTGGTGAAATGAATACCATGAGGTCCAGTAGTCTCTGATTCAATTTCCTGAAGTATCCTAGACATAGTAGACCCTCAAAGACCAGTCTGGGACCTACAGTAATTTACCTGGTGAAAAGATAAAGAGAAAGATACTAGCTAGCATAATTCTTCTAAGAAGTAGAGATGGGTTCTATGACAATTAGCATGGAAAAATAAAGTATATAAGTGCTGTACTATACTTGATTACATAAAGGTGACATAATAGCAGCATTACCAAATGTATGTAATCACATTACAGCATGCTAGGATCCAATATATGTAATCAAAACTTAAAGTTAAACAACTGTCCCAATAAGTGGTCATTTTGAAATAGCTGCCATTCCATCAGATCCCAACCACATCCTTCAATTCTTGGATCAATAGAAAGCCAAGGGAATGTACATTATCTCATCCACTCATAGTTTAGAGTGAGGATTAGGAGTTATTGCCATTAGGGTTGTTTAGTGAAAAACATGCAAACATTGGAACAGTTGTTTGAGCCACTGTATGACCAAGATGTCTAGAGAGAACAATTGTTGGCCATGAGTGAGAGCATGGCAACGCCTGATGGTGTCCATAGGCATGGCCCATGATGCTACAAGTACTCCCAGAGTACTGCATGAGGGGTAAAGGCTTCTGCCAGAGCCTTGGGGTAACAGTGTCTGTGTATCAAGGAAAAGTTGAAGAAAATAAAGTGGTCCAGTCCAGTAGTGGTCCTGGCAAGTCAAATATCTGTAACAGATCTGAATTGTACATTGTTGCCAGCTTTCAAGCTTTTGTGGACAGATAGTGAATCAATTGTGTGCACAAGGGTTGACAATTACAGGCAGTCAACCCCTGGCATGCAGAGTGTTGGTCTTTTGACTACTGCCACATGTGAGAATGTAGTTGGCACAGATGCCATCAAGCAGCTGTGTCAAAACTGGTCAATACCTTTATCTCCAACTCAAGTCCAATCAGAAGTCTGAAGGGAAGAGGTCTCAAAGCTGTGTAGGTCCAAAGGTTCAAAGATTGGAGTTCAAACTCTGACATTCTGGAGTTCTGGAGTTCAGGGTACAGTGAGTGAGTCTAAGAGCAAAGTGGAGCAGAGGGGTGAAGTCATTGGTGCAGGACTTATGTGTTGCGCCCTTGTCAAGCCATGGACTTCATATTTCGGAGGGAGAGAGTAGAGGGGAAGACTCAGGGAACTTCAAGGAGTTAAGGGATCATTTTAGTCAATATTAGAACTGAGGGTTCGGAGTACAGAGGTACAGAGACTAAATACTCTGAGGACTGAATTGCTACACTAATGAGTCTTTGCAAGTATCTCGGAAGTTGGGAGTAGCAAAGCCAGAGCTGTGCTTGGAGTTGCACATAGCTGGAGCAGTGCAAATATGTGAGGCACAGGTATGGTGATGAGAGCAGAGTACTGATTAGTAATGTAGTGTAAGTATGAATGGAGTAAGAGGATGTCCAAGGGAGGTGCATTGGAGTTTGCATTGGGGTTAAGGAGTTGCATTGGAGTTATGGAATGACCATCGGAGTTTCAGGAGTAACCATCAGAGGTCTGGAGTTGAGGGATTGGACTGGAGTTTGACTAGAGATCATTGGAAATGACCTGGTGGGGCAAGGATATGACAAGCTGCTGACTTTGCATGGTTACAGCATTTAGCATGAAAATAAAGAGGATGTTTAATAGTCTTAGTCTCACTTTTTCATCATTGAAGCTATTCTCATGCTGTGTACATATGTTCTTGTCTATTTGTGGTAGATGTGTGGTTAACTTTCACACTGAAACACACTGTGACAGATGGTGCATGAGACAGTGTGCTATGTATTGCTTGAGTGTCACATGTAAGTAGTGTTTTGCATATTCCCATGGATTTCAGACAACCAAGAGACCTTGCAAGCAAGGTAATTTTCAAGACACAAATTGCAGTAAACAAGGTTTCTGTTGTTCAACAGCCAAACATCTGATCTTGTATGCAGTAATACCACAATAACCAGTCAGATCTTGGTACTGGCACCAGTAATTTGTGACCACCAAAAGGGATGGTAAACAAGGTAAATACTCTACTTCTAATGGTATAAATTTATTGTATCTACCATAGCCTCTAGTCACAATCCCTGAATATTTTTTCAATAGCAGTGCTGGAATAAGACTTTGGACGTTCGAGCGCTGGACAAGTTGATGAATAAAATCCAGAAGATGAAGGAACTGGCACTCACGTGCACCAACAGCGCGGTCCCAGATAAGCTGAGCCGCCACACCAAATGCTCGTGACACTCCAAAGAGTACCGTGTAAAACTGCATTTGAGTGAGACCATAGTGTGTCAACAGCACACCTGAGTGAGCATCAACATTTGGCCATGGGTTCTTTGCTTTGCCAGCCTGCAAAGACTCGCTTACCCAACAGCAAATGGCGGTACAAAAGCAAGCACATACCTGGAGGAGAATGTCGGGGACTATATTGTAAACTTGCCCAACCAGTCTAAAGAGGGGATCTTGCGGTAAATGTTTCAAAGCAAACTCGCGTTGCGCAGTGTAGCGAGGATCCGTCTTGCGCAATACGGCATGTCCATAACCAGGCACAACTTGGCCGCCTTTCAACGTTGACCACACATATTCTTTGACAGCCTCATCACTAGCATCCTCGCCGATCTTTGCTTGCATCTTGCGTAACCATATCAACACTTCCTGGTTGGCAAGACCATGCAAAGGACCAGCAAGTCCATTGAGAGAAGCTCCAAAGGCCAGGAATGGATCAGAAAGGGCAGAACCAACCAACTTCCCAGTATGAGCAGAGACATTACCACCTTCATGATCACTATAGGACTTAGAAAAATAATACAGTAAATCCTTCAACCCTTACCTGTGGATGGTAATATAGAGCCGAAGAAGCTCCACGAAAGCCTCATTTCCACGAAAGCCAAGGAGCGCAGCAAGATTGTGTGAATAGTCTTTATCGAGGTCGATGGCGGGTAACTTGCCATCACCAAAGACATTGCGATAAATTCGGCCCGCAATGTTGGGAAGCTTGGCAATGCTTGGATTCAAAGGTTGAGAACGAAAAAAAAAATGAGATAGGTATAAGCAACACACAGATCCATTGCGTCTTCAAAGGTGGGTCCCCAGTAGTCCTTCTTGGAGATGCCGTCCTGGTAGGCTTTCGCAAATGCGGAATCGTGATTAAGCTGCAAATATTTGAACTCTTCCAATCCCTCAAGCAAAAAAGACAACGTACGGCAGTGACAGCCAGACTGAACTGGCTCATTGGGTGCAGTGTGGGAGGGCATCGATCGAGAATCTCCTCAACGAACTCGGGGATTGCAGCACGGGCTGCCCAGTCACGAGATAGGCCAGCAACTTGTTCTTGTGTCGGAATTTCACCAGTGACAAGAAGCCAAAAGAGGCCCTCCGGTAAAGGCTCGGAGCCACCGGGGGCTTTGGGAAGAAGTTCTTGGCATTCGGGAATAGACTTGCCACGGAAGCGGATCCCTTCCTCTATGATACACAACATGAGACGTGCTCCTCTTGGTTGGTGGATACAACTTACCGGCATCAAGGACAGACCCGTCCCAGATTAATGCAGGTAGACCACGCATGCCTCTGAAAAGAGACGCGTTAAACAATCACGTGCCTCGGAGAGTATGAACCTGTACCCATAAAGGTGATCTACCATGACGGGACCAAATGTCTTTTTGCCATGCTGAGCACGTATTTGCTTGACCTAGACGACCATTTAGACCGCCGGGAGAGCCACCAGTCAAGGCACACCTTTTCTACTTCTGCAGGAATTAGCTCGGCAAGCCGGTCTTTCAGTGTCGACTGTTTTGGAACCGTTGACGAAAAACAGGCGGAAGCCATGCTTGCGCGTGAAAATGGAGAACGGGACTGACGATAGGAATGAGTTCTACATTTGACCACAGAGAAACTAGAGACACACAGCCTGGACGATGGAACGAAGGGATGCGGCCATAGCACTCAGCGGGAAGAAACAAAGGGAAGCGGGCAAAAAGGCTCGAGGGGAAATACCGGAACAATGTCACTGGTGATGTAAACTGTCCGTGGGAAACCAACTCTGAAGTTGTCCTCCTCGATGACGAAACGAAAGAGACCCTCTGATCAACCTCTTTCTCTCCTACCCCAGGTCAGCTCGTGCCCAAGTTTCCGTTATCTTTTCTTATCTCTAAATCCACTAGAAAAAGCACTACCGTCAGCGCGCGCATGCCAATCCATTCTCCGATCACGCCCTCGACTACCCTCCTTCGCCCCACACAATCGACTGGGGTGAACACTACCCGGCATTCTCAGGATCTGGAAAACGCCCTGAATTTGCCGACATCGGTTGTGGCTTTGGCGGCCTTCTTGTAACACTTTCTCCTCTGTTTCCACACACTTTGATGCTCGGTGCGTTTCCCGTGTAATGCAACCTTCACTCCTCTGACTACAATAGGTATGGAAATCCGTGTACAAGTCACCCAATACGTTCAAGATCGTATCGCGGCTTTACGCGCAACCTCCGCGGATCCCAACCAGTCATCGTCATCCGCCGCTCCCTCTTATCAGAATGTGTCAGTTGTCCGCGCCAATGCCATGAAGTTCCTTCCGAATTTCTTCCCTAAACATTCCTTGTCCGCCCTGTTCTTCTTATTTCCAGATCCCCATTTCAAGGCCCGCAAGCACAAGGCTCGCATCATTTCCCCTACCCTCCTTGCGGAATACGCTTATGTACTGCGACCCGGTGGTATCATATATACGATAACGGATGTGCATGAACTGCACGAATGGATGAAAACACATCTAGAGGCGTTCCCCTTATTCGAGAATGTCACTGAACACGAGCTGAGAGAACAAGGTCATGGTCCGATACTGGACGCCGTGTATAACAGCACCGAGGAAGGTAAAAAGGTTGAGAGAAATGATGGCGAGAAGTGGCTTGCCTGTTTCAGGCGCAAGGAAGTGTTCAGGATATAAGTACATCGTAGAAGTAGAGGCACCGCATCATTGTAACTCTTGCATCTCAACCTCTTTCGCATGGTCTGCCTTTTCTCCGCTGCCGACTGCGGCGATGAGGGATTGCGTCCTTTTTGCCAGTGCAGCTCTCATTTCATCGTGAAGAACTGTGCAAGCATCAACGGCCAATCGGAAGATTTCTTCGAATCTATCGAGGTGTAACCGGGTATCCATCGTCACGAGCGTTACACGCCTGGTGCGGGGCATGACAGCAACACAAATGTGCGGTACGTCGTTTTCTTCTATGGTGTTTAGGTCCAATAACGGGGAGGTCGAATGTACCCCCCCAGAAATTGCACACACGAAGTCAAACATTGCAACACCTGCTGTCACGAGGGCTAAGGTTGTCCCGTTAAGACAAGCCTGAAGCAAACCTCCATCTTGCTGGATGACTTGAATAAAGACGTCGATTTGGGTCCTCGGGTACAGGTGGGTTTGCACCACAGGCTCGAATGTTGACCTCACGAGCGAGGCGAGTTCGAGCATTCGTCTGTCGTGTTGCAAGAAAGATCAGTTTGTGAGGACACGCCAATGCACAAATGCAGACTAGAGAGCATGGCAATCGAAGCATCACTTACTTGTCCCCTCTTGTACGTTTCCTACGTTCGCCAGTACTGAAGGCCGCGATATGCACCTCAACGTTGATGTTGGCACGATCGTGAATAGTCTGTGATCGTATCTTTGCTTCTCGTGGACCAAGCACAGATACCAACACCTCGGTGAGACCATGACGCATGGTGACCGACGCGTCAGCGGAGCCTTGCAATGAGAAGTCGATATCTATCTCTCTCAGCTCGTACTGTCTGCGTCCGTCCGATCTGAGAGCACCATCATTGAGAATTTCTATCCTTGAACTTGCCTACAAATATGAAGTATTTGTATTGCCTCTGGAATATGCCCGAGTCCTTACCATCAAGGCGAAGTGGTGTAGGTTTTGACCTAAGTACAACAAATCGGCTAATACTAATAATAAATCGGATCGCGGTTGGACTCGGAACGAGCGTCCAACTCGAACTCTCACAAAACACTCATTCATCCTCTTGTGCATAACATCATGCATGGAAGCAATGAGGAATTAGTGTACACACCCCAGTCGATTCTGGATACCGACCTGTACAAGGTGAGCATTACTCTGACCACTCATTCTTGA
Organism: Xanthoconium separans; assembly: GCA_038088675.1. NCBI lineage: Eukaryota > Fungi > Basidiomycota > Agaricomycetes > Boletales > Boletaceae > Xanthoconium > Xanthoconium separans. Next base: position 8,616 of record JBBPJL010001157.1, read on the forward strand.
GTCAGTAATGCCAAATAGGACCCATTGGCAGTTCACCATGCAGCAAGCCATCGGGCAGCACTTTCCAGAGACACGAGCGCTTTACAAATTCACTCACCGAGACCCTGATGTATTATTTCCTCGCAAATGTGTCGATCTCCTTCACGAGTCCATTCAACGTATGTTCAACCCCCCTAATTCATTCTGATGCTTAAGAAAAACTGACAGGGTTTGGGGGTCTGCGGCTATCAACCGAGGAAAAGAACTGGTTGGCGAACACGTGCCCCTATTTCTCCGAAGAATATCTCGAGTACCTCTCGGAATTTCAGTTCAATCCAGCTCAAATAACCATCAGGTTCAATCCAGTCTCCCACGATAGAGAAGATGGCAGAATTGAGATAGAAGCCAGTGGTCTATGGATGGAGGCCATATTGTGGGAGGTTCCGGTAATGGCTTGTTTAAGCGAGCTCTACTTTCGCGTGGCCGCAACTGACTGGAGCTATGACGGCCAGAGAGGTGAGCCTTGTGCTGTGTTCATGCTCAGCATTAAAGATTCCCATAGAGATTGCGTCTGCAAAGGCACAGACATTGTTGCAAGCTGGATGTACCTTTAGCGAACTCGGGACTCGGAGAAGGCGGTCATTTTATGCTCACGACCTCGTCATTGCAACCCTGAAGCAAGAAGCTGATAGATCTCCAGGGCCAGGAATCTTTTTGGGAACAAGCAATGTGCGCATCATGATCAAACGCTCTACGGTTTTCATTTAAATTCCTTCACAAAGCCATATTTTGCAAAGAAGTATGGTGTGCGTGTCGTTGGGACCATCGCGCAGTACGTCCAATTTTTTGTCTTTTTGGTGATCCAGCTTGCTTATCGTGGTAGTGAATGGTTCATGGGGGTAAGCATAGAGTGACATTTAGCCTACGAAGGGTACTATTTCACCCAGGTTGCAGCACTGAAGGGTTACGAGGGTGCAAATACGAAAGCCCTAGCGCTTTGGCAGGAAACTTACCCGAACAAGTCTTCGGTTGCACTCACCGACACATTCTCCACAAGAGTCTTTTTTCAGGTACGTTTCCTTGTTCTCAGCCTGTCATGCATGGCCCAGCGAACCTGAAGAAAACAGGAATTCGTAAAGGATCCAGCCTGTGTTGAAAAATGGTCAACCCTTAGACAAGACTCTGGCAACCCCTTCGAGTTTGCACCAGCAGCGAAAGCAATGTATGAGAGTATTGGGATTGATATCCGCACCAAGTCTATCATCTACTCTGATGCTCTGACCTTGGACAAGGTGCTTCAACTGAAGAAGCAATCTGATGAAATCGGCTTTAGATGTGAGCGAGCTTTAGTGGAAACTCCACCTGTTGTCACACTGCGTAAAACATCCAGGTTCTTTTGGAATCGGAACATCCCTTACGAATGACTTCAAGACGAAGAGCAGTGGCTACACCGAGAAAAGTAGAACTCTCAACATGGTAATCAAGCTTGCCAAGGTTAACGACAGAGAATGCGTCAAAATCAGCGATGACCTGAGCAAGGTAGAGTGTATGAGCGAATTCCTTTATTCAACCTTGACATTTCCACCCCAGAACACAGGAGATACAGCATCGGTAGCATTCGTAAAGAAGTTGTACGGGATATCCAACTAAATTAGCTTTCCGACAAGCATGTAGGTACATACTTATAACAAATCCCACGACTTCAACAATATATTTTTAAGGCAGCGACAACTCGAATGTTTGTTTCATACGTTTGCTCTCTGGTGATAATTCACACTCTGCGGCAGTCCTGCGCAGTCCCCTGCCAGGAACATGCTATGTTGATGAATCTCTCAGTCCGTTCTGAGATGTCAGTGTCACCAACATTGATTTCTGAGAAGCAATTCGATATATAACTACAGCTAATGCAATACTATCAGATGTTTACTGTACCGTGACTTTCCTTACTCATAAATGTTAATGGATGTAAATTGGAAGTATGCGTCGGTGAAAGCGGTTGGATTGTCTGCAACCAGTTGTGATTAGAAAATTTTGAAATGCGCCAGGTTGACTTACTATTGACATAGTCTGGAGGAGGGGACCGCAAACCTCATTATATTGATTTGAAAGGGGAAAGGGCAGAACTACGTACCAACACAATCCGATGGACACCCCGAGTCAGCATAAACAGCCGAGTTGCCAGCCCAGTCGCCACCTGAAAAATATTCGAGTCTTCTGGATCTACACGAGAATGCTCCGGGATACTCACAGAAAGTCAGATTGATGATAATATTGTTGGAATCGAAGTGAGTTGCCAAGTCACAGTCTGTGTTAGGGAAGTATGCAGCGGGCGTCCCCTGCAAACATC
>JBBPJL010001158.1:0-10937 GCA_038088675.1 Xanthoconium separans
CTCAGGTGTTCCAGACACTCAAGGCGAACGCGAATACCTCGCGTCATGTCGCTGCGCACATTCTTGAAGATCTCCACGTCGCTGCCCAGGGCGATCTCTTGAGCGAGGAGAAGGGCAGTATGGCGTTCTCCATCATGCCCAGGAGCGGCGACCAGAAGGAAGAAGATATACAAAAACTTGCGTATATCCTTCCCGAGTATTTCAAACCTTCAAACTAGGTGGTATTTTGGTTTAGAGATACATACTTACCTGTCGCAGCACAATTGAACTCATACTTTGCTACTTGCGATTCGGATACCATGCTGCTAACGTCTGACATAAGCAAGCTCTACTGATTCTTCTACTTTGATCTCGCATATGTATCAGTGTATGTTTCTGAATACTGCTCTCGGCGACAACTCATCAAACCTTGGGTCTCATCTTGATCGAAACACAGAAGAGCATGCTCGACGTCCTCGACCCGCGCGTCCACATCCAAAGCGGTGTCCGAGTCATGATGAAATTGCAGCGGACCACCAGTAAAATACCCACCCCCGCTCGTCCACGTCAATTGAGGGTTTTCCTGACGGAGCAAAAATGTATGATCCCCGGGCCTCAGGCGAAAAGTGTGAGTATAAGCATACGTTGAGGGCGCTTTATATTATGTAACCTGTACTAGCAGGCGACACGCTGGGGTAGTACCATCATTAACAACCGTGGTCTTCGTTAGCACTGGAGGAAAAGAGGGGAAGAACAAGAAGAAACGTACGTGAAGTACGTCCCGCCATTCCCGGGAGTGAGAGAGTGAGCGTTTCGACGATGGTCAACTTCAATGATCTCTGGGGGCGATATGGAGCTGATATGTCTGCACGACATCGTCAAAAGACGAGTGGAATTATGTAAATGGATTGGTGGTCAGAGGTCCCACTGGCTTGGAGCTCAACCTCTGCCGCAGGTTTCCTTCGGCTGTTCCAGCGTCAGCTCCGGTCTCTCACCACGGCAGGAGCAAGACAATTTATCTTGAACTTGTCAGGTATGTACGTCGTGGCTGTTGACGAGGGGTGCGTCGTACCGTACGGAACCAAGCGCTGAAAATTGTAGTGCACGAGGCAATTGAGCGTGGGCGCTGATTAGTCTGGTGACCAGACCGCTATGAGGAAGTTGCCGAGGCACGTTATAGTAGCACGAGAAACACGACTCGAAACCGTTTCTCGACTTTGATCGCTGATCTTCGAAATGACTGGTCCGTGCTTGCAAGATGGATGAGGGCTGTTATACTGACTAACGGGCAAGATGATTCCAAGCTGGTCGAAATCGACGTCGGTAGTCGGGTATGGGCAATAACATTCTCGGCCAATGGCGAATATATCATAGATGGAGATGAAGAGGGAGTCAGTGTTTGGCGAGTAGAAGACGGAAAAGAAATGGCAAGAATGCAGACTGCTTGCAGTGTCCGCTGCCTGGCCGTGTCGCAAGATGGCCAGTGGATTGCGGCCGGGACAACCTCTAGCAGCGTCTTGGTATGGAATGCCAGGACATACGAGCAGGTGTTTGAATACAGGGAGAAAGCCTACTCGGTCCGCGCAGTCGATTTCTCGGCCGATTCGACGAGGCTCATCTCTGCATTGTATTACGGCTCAACCATCGTCTGGGACGTTGGGACATGGAGACAAGTTCAAAATCTTTACAGGGGCTTTGGGATCGCGGCAAAATTCTCGCCACAAGGTGACCGCATTGCGACAGCCAACCGTGAAATTGTCCAACTCTGGGACATGCACAGCAATGACTCGGATGGCCGTTCGCTCGTCGATATCAAAGTAACAGGAATCCCGCAGTACAACAATGGTCTCGTCTGGTCTCATGACCGCCTTTTTGTCTTGTCCAAGAACAAAATCAAAGAGTACCATGTACCCACCGGGACCGCCGTCACAGAGTGGCCGGTCCCGGAAAGCGATTTGGATAATTACTCGTGCATTTCCCTGCCAAAGCATGGTCAATTCATCGCCTACTCGACTGGTTGTACGGTATCGTTTTGGGACACGTCGACGCATGTCCGGCTCGGTCTCATGCAAGTTCAAGACACTCTAGACATACGTTCCATCGCATTCTCTCCCGACGACCAGTTTTTGGCAGTTGGAGGAGAGGACGGGAAAGTGACCATAACAAGTTTATGCGTCATCGTGAGTATCACGTACCACAGGCTTGTTTACTATGGCACATCTGAATCATTCATCCTTAGGTTTCAACCCCATCGTCTCGTCTACACCTTGCTCTTCAAGAACCCTCCATCATATTTGACGACGCTGTCCTTGAATCATGGAAGAACGATCAACACGAAAACACGGACGCGTTGTTAACCACGGCAATCTCGACCTCTAGGAATCCAACTCATCATGTGCTCGCCAGTAGATCTCTAGTACGCTCTCGTCTGAAAAAGTGGGATGTAGCCCTCGAAGATGCTCAAAAGGTGCCTGTTGTTTCTTCTTCTTCCATTGAAGCTCACGTCAATATGTATCCAGGCCATAGACAATCAACCATCCGTCATTGCGTTCGTTGCAAAGAGCATAGCGCACGTCGGAAAGGGTGAACGGAGCAAGGCTTATCGGACCTGCGACATTGCATTGGCGCGCTTCCATCCATCTCACGTCACCTTTCTCCTCCTCATCAAGGTCAGTATGTTTCGTTTTATAACCAATCTCGACGTCTTACCCCCGTTAGGCCATCGTTGTGTTTATGGCCGGAGAACATTATGATGCCATATCTCGCATAGATGATCTCATTGCTATTGTCCCTCCTTCAAGCTACCCACCGTGCTATACGGTTCAGGTATGTTCATAATATGTCACGACACGGCGAATATGGCTGCCCACATTCACAACAGGCATACATGCATTTACTCATTGGAAAATTGTACATGGAGTGCAGTGACTACGAGCATGCCATACTGTCGTTCCAGCGTGCCCTAGCGCAAATACGAAAGGATCGCGACGCACCACTCTTGGTGATCTCACTGGTAAAGTTCTCTCTGGGTGTCTTGAAACGTATCCGAGCTTGTGGTCTTTCGACAGTTGTCCGGATGGAGATTTGACAAACTCGACATCATGATTCGACATCACCTTTGTGAGGCCCTGTATGCGGCGGGTCGTTTCAACGACTCAGTAGAATCTCTTCTTCAAGTGATAAATACGCGAGGAAGGGATGCATATGAGGACAATGTCAAGTGGATTGCTGGTCAGTTGATTTTCTGTCTTTCTTTGCAATTTCAAACTAAGACCTCTCCTTAGCTTTCACCCATATATGCCTCTCCCCTATCCAGAGCGACAGCGACATGCCCACAAAGGCAACATCAAGCGATGAATCAACGTTCCATGAGACACTCGATCACCCGACTACTGTACGACTCTTGAAGGAGTGGGCAAGTGCGTCACTGCAGGATCGTTCTTGGAGAGATGCTTTGGTTTCCGCTTCGAATGCGAGTAACTCAGAGGGCGCTTGTACCCTTTGTCGCTGACACTTTTTTTGTTCAGTTTGCAGTTCCGAGATTTACAATTCATCGTGCGTTGTGTGAACGTTTGGAAATACTAGATCGCATGATGGATGCTAGCGAGTGTTATCTGGAAATGGTGAGCAACTTGGGAGAGGGGGAAAACGCGGATGACGAACAATGGTCTCTTGGTAAGTGGTCTCGTGTAAACAAGTAAGTGTTGTGGTCAATGTGATCGTTGCATGGCAGACTTCAAGCGTCGTTGTTTGGACAATCTGGAGAAACTTGGTGATACTGCAATGAGTGCTGGACCAGATCATGATTCCATCTCTCATTATTCGATGGCACTGGCACTCCATCCTACCAACCCACAAGGTCTCTTCATCAAGCGCAGCACAGCGTACCTATTCGTCGGTTCGTGGAAGCACGCATTGTACGATGCCAACGAAGTACTTCCATTTGTCTTATGCTTGTTACCTGCTCTGACAAGACTGGCAGATGATCAAGCTCGATCCCTTATCCCCATGGGGTTACGAGAGAAAGCATGCTGCATTACACAAGGGAGGGAATTATGAAAACGCGATTGATGCATTCGAGGTTATGTTGTCGAGGATGTCGCAGTCCTCCGACCCGGACATCCTCGGTAATGTTATAAACGTCATACCCAACAACATTTACTGATGCTGATGTAGAGCGCCGTCGTCAGTATGTAACACCAGGAGACGCAAAGGCGGCAATCCGACGGGCCGTTCAAGAGGCGATCCGCGACTCGCCTCGTGTCCTCATCAATACCACCTCCGGAAAGCTTCTCAATAAATCCGAACAAGCTGCTGCGATCGAGTCCCTCCCACTCTTCAACAAGTTGGTCTCCTCTACAACGACAAGCATTGACCACGCCAGCATCACGCATGAGGTTGCGCAATATTACCGTTATGTTATGTTCTCGCACAAGTGGGAAGCGAACGAGCCACTCTTCGAGCAAGTTATTCGTACCGTAGTGTACGATCTCGACGAATCCCTCACCCACGACAAACTCAAGATGTTTTGCAAGATAGTGCGGGATGCAGGTTTCGAGTGGGCTTGGAGCGATACATGTTGTATTAACAAGGCAGATCACTTCGTCCTCCAAGAGGCACTGGTTTCCATGTTCAAGTGGTACCAGAACTCTGCTCTCACTCTTGTGTTACTCCGTGACGTCTGCTCACCATCCCGACGCGGTGATCTTATCAGAAGTATCTGGAACTCTCGCGCATGGACATTCCAAGAGTATCATGCCTCAAGGGTAGTCCTCTTCTACAATGAGGACTGGACGCTGTACAGGGGCCTTCATGTTCCCAATCACAAGGAGTCACTCAAGATTCTCTCGGAAATGGAAGAGGCAACAGGCATTTCGGCGCAAGCCCTGTCGGCAGTTCGACCGGGCTTGGATGATATACGAACAAAGCTGTGTCTAGCCTCTAAACGGCAGACGACCCTCGAGGAGGACGCAGCATACTCGTTGCTCGGCATATTCTCCATGTCGTTGCCCGTCGTGTATGGCGAGGGGAACCAAGCACTTGGTCGACTGTTGGCCCAACTACTTACGAGTTCGGGGGACACAAGCATCCTTGCCTGGACTGGAAATTCTGGACGGTTCAATAGCTGCCTCCCGTCCAAGATTTCCGTCTTTGAGAAGTTTCCGACAACACACATTCCCCCAGCCATAACAGCTACTGAAATAGACAGGATTACTGCCGCATCGCGCGCCCCTTCACTCAGTCACGCTTCGATCGCATGACTATACAGCCAACTCGATCAGCTTCCTGTCCCAATGTTTGTGGGACAACGGATGAAGCTTCCATGCATTTCTTCCAAGCTTGGACCTTTGTCTGTTTCTCGTAGTGGGTCGAAACACGTATTCCGTGCACAGACAGCTACGCTGGGGATCGTGAAGATCAGGACCGACGGGGATCTCACTCGACTCAATTCTCTATACCTCGTCTATCCCTGGATTGACTTTCTTCTCGACCGACAGCCTGTCGGAAGTGTCGTCGAATTACTCGAGGAACAATTGGACAATCCTTCCATGCTAGACGAGCTACCATCATTCCCTATCCCTTTCAATGCTGGGTCGACGAAATCACCCACCACTCGGATCACTTCTCGCTTTGAACTCTCGTTTGGCGGACGCGGGCGCGCTTCCCTGGCACTGTCGCAAGACACGGCATCTCTCCTTCCCCCTTCGACCTTGGCCGAGGCTGAAAAGCAGATGCGAGCCCTCCATGTCCTTGCTCGACTCAAACAACCATTCGGCGCGTTGTTGCTCACCCGAGATCCGGGTAACGTGGCAGCATACAGGAGGGTTGCTACGGAGAGTCTGATCACAGTCCAGATAGAGGATATTACGCAGGCGATGTTGGACAAGCTAGCGAATAGTGTCGGTGTTCTGGATGTGCTTTGATGGAATGGCCTTCAAAGGAGTATTTTACATACTTATTCGAACACGTCATGTTCTGAATCGTGCATCATCTAGCGCTTGACATGTGTCTACCAGTGATGCTCAGAAATCGGTCAAGTTGATGCTCCATGCTGTCATCCCGCGGTCCGGAGTGTGCAAATATCCGTGTTCAACCCCAGGCTCCTTCCCACCGACGCTTCGAGTGTGAGGGCGACATCCTAGGGAGTATTGGTTGGAAAAATCCGAGTGGCTATACACACATTCTAACCCCGCCAACCTTAAGTCCCTCACACTCTCAGCGACGGCTGGTGTAAAACATTGGTAAACATCAGTCACAGCCACACTCGGGAAGGCGGAACATGAAAAAAACTATGATACACCGAAATTAGGGTTACAAAATAGTTACAAGATATATGGAATTTTATGGTCTCGTGCATGCTGCGTTGTCCACATGACTTCCTTGATGCCTGATCAGGAAGCTCATCAGCGTCTGCCATCGCTCTCCGAGATCCGAGAGCTGACACAGAACAGGTTTGGTGTCCGGCTGTGTCTTTGGCAGCTTAAGGCTGCACATGCTTTGCTGAGGGGACGTGATGTCGTCTGCACAGCTGGGACCGGCATGGGTAAAACCCTCAGCTTCTGGATACCCCTGCTGTTCCGTACAGGTGGAATTCAGATTGTTATTACCCCTTTAAATCTGCTCGGAAAGCAGAATGCTCAAGCACTCACCAAAGCTGCCATACAAGCAATAGCAATAAATTCCGAGACTGCTACAGCTGCAAATATTGCTGTGAGTTCCTTATTACCCAGGTTGATGCCAAGGGGCTTACCTTGGTGCTCAGGCCATCCGGGCATTCCAGTACCGTGCTATTATAATCAGCCCCGAGCAGGTTATGAAGCCAGACAGTGGCTTTGAAAAGCTGTTAAAAGATCCCCTGTTCAGCGCACAAATCATCAGTATCATCATCGACGAAGCTCACTGTATCTGCGATTGGGGGGATTTCCGACCAGAATACAAGGAACTCGGTCGGCTTCGCTACATCCTCCCAACCACAGTTCCAACCATGATCGCCTCAGCAACCCTCACCAAGGATGCGCTATCCACGATATTGCGGCTCTTACATATGCACACTGACAAAATCGAATCAATTCGGCGGTCCAGTGACCGCCCGAACATCAAAATCGGAGTAAAAAAAATCAGACACTCACTGGACAGTTACGCCGACCTCGGCTTCTTGATACCAGACGACAGAAAAGAAGGAGATCCCCCACCCCCAAAGTTTCTGGTCTTCTTCGATAACATTCAACAGGCCATACAAGCCGCGACATTTCTTCGCCGTCGGCTTCCACATCAGTTACGAGACAAAATAAAATGGTTCAATGCCGACATGACTGCCACTTACAAAGAATGGGAGCTTGAGAACCTCCAAAGCGGAGAAACCTGGGGTTATTGCACAACAGAGTCCTTCGGAATGGTGAGAACAACTGGCTACATAATGGCTTAACTGACCTCTCTCTCCAGGGAATGGATGTTTCCAATATCGAGCTTGTTGTCCAATGGCGTGCAACGTGCAAACTTTCAACTTTGTGGCAAAGGTTTGGGCGTGCGGCACGGAACAAGGAACTTCGCGGGACAGCAATCTTATTCGCAGAAAAAGACTACTTTGATGACGAACAGGCAGCCAAAGAGGTACGAAGAGAGAAGCGTAAGCGCAAGGGGACAGCATCAGCAACTTCGGCGAGGGAAGCGAAGCGATTGAAACTCACAGATTCACGCCGTCAAGCGCAGGTGGCAACGGGCATCGTAACCGTCTCACACGATCACGATGGTGAGAACGCAGACGAGGAAGACTCCGAGAACGAGCACACTGAACCTACCTCGACCATGCCAAGTGGTAGCCAGTGGGTCGATACCATGGTGGAGGCGTTGAAGTCCAAGCAGGAGACTGAACGAGGGGAGAAGCGACGGAGAAAAGATCTTGACGTGGGGATGGACTATCTTATCAATGCCAAGACGCGGGAAGGATTACTCTGTAGAAGGAAGCTATTTGATGTTTACTTTGACAACGCTGGATCAGGTGAGACTAACTCTCGCGATTGGTAGTTTGTGTACTGAAGCGTCTTATCTCCCTCTTGACTCCGACCACGTTGAGTGCAACACAAACAACCCCGAGGGTTGCTCCCACTGCCGCGTTCCTCCACCCGCTATATGCTGCGACCTCCACAGTCCCTCTGAATTCCTCCATTTCGCGTACAACCCTCCGAAACTTCCTTCGTTACCCCAGCGCTCTTGCGTCCCAAACTACACACACGGTCGTCACGATATGGCTCTTCATGACGCCCTCAATACCTGGCGTGAGGCCAAGACAGTCACTGTATATGGATGGGCCCATCTCCGTGACCATGGTCCATCCTTGATCATGACCAACACCACTCTCAAGCGCATTGTCGACTGCGCACATCACCACAAAATTAGGGCAGTCCAAGACTTGAAACGCGAGACGACATGGAGTGACGCTGAACAACACGGCCCGGAAATTTTGGACTTAATCGAGAAGCACGGTGTCCCACTTCCTCCTCTGTTCCGCTCCGCTCCACTTCAACCATTATCATTGGACAATGTCAACACGACCTCGTATCCAGTTGATAGTGCCCCGAAACGTAGGAACAAATGCGGAGCATGTGGCCGTGAGGGGCATAATGGCAAGTCACTTCTTCAACAACGCTCGTTCGTTCCCGCTAACTTACTCAACTAGCACGAAATCTTATCTGCCCAAACCACCCATCACGACTTGCACAAGGCGCTTTGAAGGAGAACGTTTCCATGGTGAGCGGTCAAACCGTTACTGTTTTATTCTCTCCGCTGACATAGGCCATGCAGCGTACCTGATAATTCAACCTAACAACTCTGTCAAGATATCATCTAGCTCTGCCCTACCGCTTTCTTGCCCTCCTCCCAGTTCCTCGTCATCATTAGACTCTTCTGCTTTTTCCATCATCGTCCGTCCTTTGTCCATCAAGTCCGGAATTTCGTGCCGAGTTTTCCTACCCAATGTCACTACGTGCGGCGAGTGTGTTGCCAATACATTTGCTAGATTTGTAAATGTCTTCGTCATGTCGGGATCAGCATGTTTTGTTGAAAGATGGGTATGTAGAAAATTCTTCTGTATGGTAGCCTGGGTGTTGCGGTAGGCTTGGACAAGCGGCGACTCAAGGAGGATTTGTTCTACCGTACGGTTAGGTCCCTTCCCACCATTCTTGACCTGCAGACTGTATTGTCAGCTGACTAACCCTTCAGACTTTCGAAGAGATGACGTGCAACGAGTTTTTGACCCATGCGCGTCTGCGTGCTCCCGTGGAACTTACCTTTGTGTACAGGTTATTCAGTTCGACACACCAATCAACTCCCCGCCACTTTTTTTTCTTGCCCGTTGGATTGACAAGGATGTGGTAACGCACCGCATGTCTAGATGGAGCCAAAAGGTAAATTTTCATTGCCGCTGTTTGTGTGGTTCGCTCACCTGAGACCTGGTGGGTAGACAAAGTGTACATTGAGCAGAAAGTTTGTCATGTGCGTCGCATACTTGTGCTTGCCAACGGCTTTCAAAAGTGGGATCCATGACACGATACAGGTCTCTAGCCGGCCAATGTCGCCAATATTCATTGCATATGAGAGCTCTTCGTAAAGAAGAAAATATCTATTCAACAGCAGTGCGTTTTCGAACTGCATGTCGCGCTGATGTGGTGCCTTTCTTCGCATGTTATAGAGTTGGTAAGACGCGATGTATTCAAGCGCTAACCCATTTGCTAGTGATTGTAGGTCATCGAGGCAGGGTTGTGAAGCCGCAAAGGTTTCAAGGGAGGTCCACTGACTATTCCTTTTTTGCATGTATGCACGCCAACAGTCAAGTCGTCGCACAACGCCAGCATGGCCAATTAGCTGGTGCATTCGGCGGAAACCAGGCTTCGAGGCATAGGTGCCAGTTTCCTTCGGTCGAAGCTGTGAAACATCACGCATCAAGCTTGTTTCGTCCTCCCTTGCACTAAGTGGATGTATGAAACACCGCCAGATCACATCCGCACATGCCATCTTGAGGTGGAACAACCCCGGAATGAAGATAACATGTTGGAAGCGGTCCCAAGGTGTGGCTTCGATAGACCGTCGTATCTGTGCAGCCTGAAGTCGTTCACCAGTTCCAAGGTCACCGTGTACAAGGACAACATATTCCGAAAGGTCCGGAGACCCAGAGTCCTCGAAGGAAGTGTCGGAGGGGTCATATACTCCCCCTTGTGCAAGGAGTTCAACAATGGCTCGAATATTCCCGCTGACTGTGGAGTTATTGATGTCCATTGCTCGGGCTGGCGTCAAGGGGGTTTGTATCAATGGTATCTGTTCTACCACATGAGGTTCTCGAAGAACCGACTTGAACTGACGAAAGTAGGTGGGTCCATAGGTGCAGAGATCATTTAAGAACACCCATGAATTGAAATGATCTCGACGGGAAAGAAAGGGACTGGAAGGTGATGCAGGAGGTGGCTCTCTGTGAAGCTGGAGTAAGTCCCTCCATGTTCGTATGGGTGGTAGATCCGTTTTTACAGCGTAAGGATTGATTGTTGACTTTTTCCATAGCTCCGACGAGCACTTCAAGTCGTCAACAGTCACGCCGTGGACTAGCGGGAACAACAGACCCGATGTAAGGTGCTTCAATGAGGTAGTTGACTTTTCGACAACTGAAACCTGGGATTTCAGGTCCACGTCAAAGTTGTCATATGCGTACGATGCCAGAAGAGTCTGGCCAAGGAACCGAAGGTTGTGTTGTGATTCAGCTGATAGCGAACGAGTTGCCGCTGCAATTGACTCGTTTGAAACAGAAATTCCAATCCGCGCCAGTGTTTCAATCACTTTCTGTGGTACGTGCATCGACTGGAAGAAAAATCCAAGAACGCTTGGTAAAGCATTTGCTTTCTGGTTCGTACTGTTCATGATGATACTGAATATAATGATCCTTCGCTGATTTTATCGTTATTGTGTCGTTC
>JBBPJL010001159.1:0-10934 GCA_038088675.1 Xanthoconium separans
CCAAATGTCATGACGGCGGCTTCGCGTTGATGCCAATCTTGCGACTTGATGTGAGCTTCGATGAAAGGAATGACGGCGGGGACAATAGGATCCGCAACTGCCTGAGCCATATAACCCAGGCATGTACCCGCGGACATGGAAATATTCCACTCGTCGTCGTCGGCTTCTTCTTCTTGATGCGTAAGAAGGGATAAAAGTACAGGGATCACTTCAGGCAATGCGATCTTGGCGAAAAACTTGGACTCGACCTCTGGTGGTTCGCCGTAGTCAGCAGCCTAGATCATGGAATGAGCGGCGTAATCTGAAACAGGGAAAGAATCCAATTACCTCTCGTGCTTCGTGAGCTAGCTCGATCTCTTCTTCGCAAACAGTTGTCCAAAACTCGACGGCCTGCAACGCTACGCGCTCGTCGTTATGTTTCATGCCCATAACCGTCAGCTGGGAAGAAGGGGTCGGGAGATAGAAACAACAAGCATCCGATGACCACGCACCCCAAACAATGCCTGCTCCATGTAAAATGCCATCTTGTCGTAATAGAGAGCCATTATCTTGACGAGATTTTCGAATGCACCGACTTGAACAGCCACCGTTGAATTCTGGGTAGCCTCGCACACGACTTGCATAATGTAGTTGCGCTCGCCCTGACAAGCGCTTGAGCGATACACAGATGGGGTTACTCGCATGACGCACCTCGCGCTCAAAGTTCTCACGGACGAACTCGAGAGAGTTGTACAATGCATGTACAGCGGCCAACTGAACATCCGAGGAAGGCTCGTCCTTGCGAGCACCATGAATCACCGCCGTCAGAATTTCGTTTGATCGCAGACTCAATATCTCGGGTTTCTGGGGAAACGATCAGGCGAAGAGACATTTATCAGGAAGGCGACGCACAATCGACTCGCAAACGTAACCGATGGTCTGTAGTGTGGCGATCCTGAGATTTGTGTTGGCTGAGTTGTTCACGAAACCGAGGAGTAACTCGATAAGGTCGGGCCATTGCTCATGTGGAAGTTCTACTGCTGCAATCGCGGCAACCACCTGAGCAGCGAACGAGCCTGCTTTAGCGATGGGTGAAGCGAGCGTGACGAGCGTTTCTTGCTTGATCTTGTTCTTGACCACAGCGTCGAACGCCAGCCATCGGTTTGCGGACTCAGTTTGTCTGGCAGCTTCCTGGATAATTTGGGGTAAAGACGCTTGCTTGATGGGGAGACGACGCGTTTACGTACACGAGCAGACAAGGCATTTTTTAGGGCGAGGGCTGCAGCATTGCGGATGTGCAACTGGGAGTTCTCGTTGGCAAGCTCGGTCGAGAGCATAGCCATGTACGCTGGCTGTATCGGAGGGTCAGCAAGAGGGTGAGCATTGCGAGTTGAGCCATGAAACAAACGTAGTTCTCTCTCGATGCATTCTCGAGCTGCTGGGTGGCATTCTGACGCGTAGTCGCGTCTGTTCGTCGAAAAAAAGATGAGTACACGCTGTGTGGAGAATGCAAACGAGTGGCATTACCGGGAGATAGGGTATTTGCTAGGAGTTCGCTGGCATTCATGATCGGGACTCGATGTTGCGTGGTCGTCGTCGTCAATGAGCAAGTAGACGAAAAAGTCTGCAGTCAAGGGCGGTTTGGGCGTTCGTCTGGTTTGATCTTAATTTCGAGTTGGACTTTCTTTTTTTTTTTTGGTTTGTCTTATTTTTGCTCGTGGATGGAGGGCGGAGGGAGGACAACAGGTCGCGCGGCAAGCGGCTGTTTAAAAATTCAAGTGGCCCCTGCCCCAGCCAACGACCACGACGTCTCCTACACCGCATAACACGTCAATCAACACCAGATCGTAGGTAATTCGCATATCTCTAATGTAATTTATGTAGGTAATCCAAGCACCCACAGTTATTCCATCGACCCATGGCAGATCGGGTGAGTACTGCTGTCTTCTTGTCCCCCCAATCCCCTCCTTACACCCCTCACAGGCTCGTGGTGCTGTGCGAGGTGGCCGTGGTACACATGCCACCCGAGGCGCAAAACCACCTCCACCCAGCGCCGAGGCAAAGTAAGCGTTCCACCAGCCACCAGCCATTCATGTTGATAAGACCCAAGTAAGGGCAAGCGCGAAGCCATCCTTGATCTCTCAAAATATGTGAACGAGAGAATACGCGTCAAATTTACTGGCGGTCGTGAGGGTACGCTCGTTACGCCGTACTTGTTGTGGTTCATTCTTACCCTCTCCCCTAGTCACTGGCATCTTGAAGGGATACGATCAGTTACTCAACCTCGTGCTAGACGAAGTTCAAGAGGAACTACCAGGTATCTGAATATTCGCTTCGATCACCGCGATCTCATGTCCTTGGCGATATCGCCAATCAGAACCCGAACCGCATACACGCATGCTCGGCTTAGTCGTGCTGCGTGGACCAACCATCACACTATTGAGCCCCGTCGACGGCTCTGAAGAAATTGCTAATCCTTTCATTGCACAAGAATGACCATGTCTTCCTCCGTCCCTTCCTGTTCGTCGTGTCCCGAGATCTGATGTAAGAGTAGTAGCACACATGCCAGCAACGGTTCTAACCGAGGATTCCAAGTCTGTCTCTTTGCTGTCGCAATGGAATTACATGGAGCCATTGCAAGCGCAGAGGATGGTAAACAGTGCACACGACATCCTAGCAATGAAGTTGGCCTGAGTGTGTCATGATTTCTAGAGTAATTATACGCCCTGCATCTTGTGAAGTATGGCAAATTCGTTTGAACATCTGGCTCTGAGAGTTCCACCGAGACAAGCCACACTAGGTCATCGGAGTGGTGTTACGCTTCGCGGCGATCCCGCAAAGTTCACAGAATTGGAAGCGGTGGGTATGGTGTGTGACTGGCCAAGATTCATGGCAGACTTCAACCCCGACTGGCTTCCTAACTTGACAGCTATCTGCATTGGTGGCTGAGGAGATGAGTAACACGGCAACTCTTCTTGCGTCGTCGGTGATGATGGTGACATGGAGGTCGAGGATGGCGTGGAAGGATAGTTGACGTATGAAACTGGATAGAGATAGGAGGCTAAATTCATGTTCACCTCCATACCTCCAGGAATTTCGAGGATGTTCGTGTTCAAGGGTGATCGGGAGGGTGACCTGGACTTCATTGTCCCAGTTGAGATGTTGAGGTGACGCTGGGCAAGCTGGGAAAACGAGGGAGAAGACGATGTGGAACGTGGGTTGGCTCTAGAAAACTGGTCCGAATGGGTTGCGGACGTGACAACCGACGAGGCCTGCCTCTGCAAAGAAGATATGTGCGAGTATGCCAACGCTGGCGAAGCTCCCGATGATTTTTCGTCGGCAGAGAAGCTACGATCAGATAGGTGTATAGCTGATAAATCATGCTCCAAGGACGGGGGTACGCTTTCCCCATGTTCGTTTGTGTGAAGATGATATGATGACATAGATGACAATTGAGATCCGGATGTAGGGTATGTACTGAGTGTGACATTGTTGACAGCGTGTTCGTGCGTGTTGGAAAATGGTTGTAGGATGCGAGTTCGCGTCGCGGTAGTTTCATAGAATACAGTAGATGTGTCAGCGAGCTGAGAAGGAATTTGGACATGAGGGTGTGAACGTGTGGATGTTTGGAAGCGAACAGGAGCGGGGTGGGTAATTGAAGGCCATGAAAACCGATTGATAGCTTTACGGCTTGGAGGTCCTGACTGGGAGCGCCGGATTAGATCAGCTTTCCGTGAAGTCATCTCAGCGTCTCGGTCAGCAATGGTACGAAGAGCCCGCTCATCTGGCAAGTCTGCGAGCCTCGATATCAGCCTGCCTCTAGAACTATAAGACTGGCCATCCACGGCTGCTGGTAAAGAGGAGGGTTCGCCCAAAGATTCCTCGTTGAACGACCGGGTAGATCGGAAATCATCGGACTCAGCAGTTTCCGAGCGATCCTCGTCGTTCGGAACGTCAAGGCCGTCACCTGACGCGGATGATGCAACGCACTCTCTTGCAAAGCTCGAAGCTGTGGCACGTGCAATCCCTTGGTCCAGCTGGTCCTGGAACATTGCATGATGTTCTGGGGAGGCTTCGGGAGGAGGGGGGCTAGTCCATTGACTTCGCTTAGGAGCCATGTGCTCTGGCATGCGGTGTTCTGCAGCAGTTCGTCTTCCGGGCTGAAAAAACTCCAGTTTAGGTGAATGACGCTCCGAGGACACACCCCTTGATTGCAAGGGGCTAGTACCACCGCTCAAGGAGCCCTGTGGTGGATGTGACAGGCGGGGTGGTACGAACAGCGACGACGGTGGCGGAGCCGGAGAAACGCTGACTGCCTTTTCCTCACAAAGCTGGGACAGCGCCAGGATCGCACGTGGCCGCATCGCCAGAATCCGAGAGGCGCGCATGAACTCGCCACGTATCTGTCAAGTGAGGTAAAGATGATTGTCTGCGACACAAAGTCTGCAGTTACCTGGTATAAACCTTCCTTGGTAACACAACGCGCAACATTGAAATCAGTTTCGAAAGGATCCTGAGCCGAAATGGATACGTCAGACGGAGCGATAAAGACCGTTGACTCACCTCTATGCAAAAGCGGTTTCGTTCCCTAGCATCGTTGAACTTGGAATTCGAAAGCTAATGGCAACAGTAAACGCCAAAGGCTTGAGTGAGATATCTCTGACATACGTCATTTTGCCATCCTTTACTTTCCTTCTTGAGTAATCCAGCACGTATTGAAGCAACACCAGTATTGTACGTGAAATCGCGAGAATAGAAACGGAAAAAGTCGATTAGACTATACGAAATATAATCAGGCTAATTGGATAGTATGAAACACGTGCACTTACAGCTCAGCAACGCTTTCTGTATTAGATGATTGCCAACGTTGGCATAGGAGTTCGATATCATCAAAGAACCTGCAAGGGAATTTACACAATGTTCCCAGAGAGAAAGGGAATTCTAACCATGTATTGTAACCCCGAATATGTATTTCCTCCTGAATATATGATGAGTACGGATGTGAGGTCGATACTCGATACTCACCTGGGAGATCGGGCGCAGTGGGGGCATCTGCTGAAGATTGGGAAGTGTGGGAGGGTTCTTGACATGAACAAGGAAATATATGACAAGGAGAACATAGCCATAGGACGACAATGTCCCTTGGTATGGCGAGTTGATTTTTCTGCGTCAAAGTTGAGTAAGAGAAATTCCAAAAACATGAACGCCGACCTCCGCTTGCTCCAAACTTTGACTAGATTCCCTGGTTGAGTATGTGTCGTGATAAAGGAGCGCTAGATCACTTACGGAACAAGACAAGTGTGCGGACACGAGTAGGGTCGATCATGGCATAACACATCAGCAAGCGCGTGTTTTCCAGTGCAAGCCTGTTCTCGAAACCGATGTCACACGCAATGCCTGAAGGCAAGCCCGGAGAAGGGTCCAAGGACAGCTTGACGATCGGAATGCGCGCATGTGGTAAGGGTTTGACATGAAATTTGGTTTCTGGCGGGTGGTGATGAGAAGCGGAATGAGACTTGTAGTGGAACGAGACATACCACGTTCGAGGAGATCACCAAGCATAGTGACGAGGTCGGAAGCGGAGAGGCGCTCATCGGAGTCGATGAGGCAACAGAGGTCCATGTCTTTGGAGGGGCTCAACAACGTTTGTAGTGCTGGGAGGAATTTGGCTGACCTGAATTACGAAGACTGAAGCCGTTCGCAGTGCTTCCGAAGGAGAGAAGACGGCTGCTAGGCTCTATAGTACGGATTAAACGTTCGAGTAGTTTCCTGACATCCTCCTTGACTGCCATCTCTTCTGCAGTCGGGAGGAGTTGTATCACAAAGTCAAATAGCGCTTGAGACAGTTCGACGATGAAGAAGCGGTTTTTGGAGGCATGTCTAGCGCGCTGATTCTGGGTGTGGACGTAGGGCAAGGTGTGAACACCAGCAATTGTCGCCTGTGCCATGCTGCGAGAAAGCCCGACGGGGTCAAGATGGCGAGCCAGGAGGAGCTTGAGGGTGATGACCGCAAGAGAACGGGAGCGAAATCCGCGCGACGATCACCTTTGTGAGTGAGTCTGAATTCGACGAATGTTGGGCGGGGGAAGAACCCAGGCCAACTACCCGATTGGGAAGTGGGTACCGTAATGTAAGTTATTGTACTTCAGTCTATCTCGCCCAACCGTTTCTTTACGTCCCAGATCAGGCGGAAGCACGGAACGACGCGTTGGATGCGATGTACGCCGTTGTGTGCGAGATTTCCTGATGGCCACATGACTCCTTGTAATGTTTGTATTTGTAGCGTACGGCGATCAAATGAGACCGTGGGGGATCAATTGAGACGTATTCGCAGCGAGCTATTAGTAAACGTTTCTACAGCATCTCGCTCGACAACTAGTCACGTCTTAAAGGCTACGTATACTCACAGAGAATACGGAAAGTTTAGGAATGAGAAAAGTACAATACAGCCGAGTTAGCGACCCAATGAAGCTTTCTGGAGAACTAGGAGCCGAAATCAGCGAACGATAATGCAATACTCTAGTAAGGGTGACATACCTGTTTCGTAGCTGACTTCATCTGCTGACGTAGCCTGAATCTCTAGTGCGATACCGACCAGGCTCCGCCTCAGTGCATCTCGTGAGGACGCAAACACCATCTTCTGTTTAATTTTGGCCTCATCCGGAGACCTAATGAAATCACAGCCTCGATGAATGCCAGTAAATGTCGCATTGAACAGACGCCACTGACCACGCGATGAAGAAGATTTTGTTCCTCTTTCCTCCCTCCTCCTTCGTGAACTCAAAGTCATAGACTGCCCATCTGCATTCATTCTCCGGCAAGTCTTTTGTAAAGTCATCGTAGACTTGGTTCGTAGAGTGTTTCTCGACGACGATCTTGGTCAAGTCGTCGCTTAGCTTGAAGATGATGTACTTGGCCTTTTTGCCCAACTTGAGGTTTTGGAAAGCCGTGAGACAATCGTCAGAGACCTGGACACCGGAAGCCTGCGAATCTCGTATCACTTGATCGTCAGAGACGTGCTGAACAACGTCGAGCTCACCATGATCAAGCGATAGATGGAGCTGGTTGCGATACCAATCGCGATCAAGACTGATATGTATCAAAACGGAAATTGCCAAAGCTCCGACCTAACTTTGCTTGCGTAAGCAGGTCCTTCCAATGTCGTCGTCCCTCTCCAAGGACACCGACGCGTTCAAGCGGGTGCTGCATCGCCAGGACTTTGCGTCCTGGCACTCGCAGCCGGCAGCCAATGTCAATACACAGCTCGTATATGCCGTCGACTATCTCAAAGTGACTTGAATACTCTCATTTGCGCGACAGCGAGGCTGATTGTGCATTCAGTCCACCCCAAATCCAATGAGGTTGCAAGACATTGCAATCGTGACCAACACACCTTTGGACACGGACGCAGTCCTCCTCGAGAAATTCAAATCCCATGATCGCATCCAATACGACCCCAAAACGGATCTTTACTCCTACCGAGTAGGTCCCCGTAAGTTGTCGATGCGTATAGAGGGCTGAACTGTGTGAAGCACGACTTTAATTTTCGCAACAAAGTCGCCCTTTTGACAGAGATACAACGCCAAACTCGTAAAGGCGGTGGCATACCTGTCCGTGCGCTGAAGGAGTCCTGGAAAGAAGCACCGCAGGCGATCGAAGAGCTCGAAAAGGAGGGTGAAGTCCTCGTCACACGCACCGTCAAGGATGGTCAATTGAGGATGGTGTTTTGGAACGAAATCAAACCCGACGAAGAGAGCGGAGGAAAGCCGGTCGAGAAGGGTATGTCATTCATGCATCACGCAATGCGGCTTATACACGTGTCTTAGAATTTCTTGATCTGTGGCATCAACTCAAGGTGCCAAACGACGTTGATTTGCTTAAAGCGCTTGCGTCAGGTATGTACTCACCCATCTCATGCGGAACAGTCCCTGCAGCTGCGCGCAGAGGGGTTGCAGGCCACCACCGCAGAAACCCCAATACCCAAAGCACCAACTACCAAGAAAAAAGGGAAGCGTTCTGTCCCAAGACAAAGACAGGTCAAGATCACGAACGTCCATTTGAAGGGGGAAATAGATTTATCTCGGGATTACCATTCTACTACCAAATAATACTCACATTTATATCAAGCTACCTTACGAGTAATCGGGTATCAATGTACCTCGTCTACTTTCAATAAAACCTTTTTTCCATACTTGCCACTGGCCAAGTGTGAAATTGCAGTGATTATCTTCTCTCTTGCATCTGAATCAGACTCCTGGCTTCCGATCACCAAAATTTCATGCTCTGGGCTATCGAGCTACGCCAAGATCAGCCCCGAATACGAACACCATGCGGAAAGTATCACACTTGCCTTTCCTTGGCGCATCAGACCAGTGAGAGTATGCATCATCTCAAGGCGCTCGTCGAGCGTTTTCTGTTCGTACCATCGTGTCTGCCAAAATCCGTGACAAGTCAAGTTTTTGAATATGAAGAGCGACGTCGGCAACGACAAGGGCTCTTTGGACATGGCACCGTATGACACCAGATGTGCATTTTCACCGAGCAAACGTGCCATCAGAGTCGTTGTTTTCCCGCCCACGCAATTGAGGCCTAATTTGATGCCCTACCAAAAATCTTGAAGCAGGGATCCACAAGAAACCATGGTCAACCTACCTCGCCTTGTGTCCAGGACGCAAAGGTAAATTTGAAAGCCCTGTCTGATAGTTCATCGTAGGTCGCAACATGGGTTGCACCCAATGCTTTCAAATGGGACTTCAGGGAGTCTACGTTGTCTCTGAAAAGCATCTCAGCTGCTTCGTTAACTCAAGTATAGACCAGACTTGCCTGTCTCGAATGAAATTGATGGTTTTGAGACCTTTGGAGGCAGCAATCTGAATAACTGCTTGGCCAACCTGCTTACACCATCAGCACGCATAACGACCCAAAGAGACATACGCACCGCGCTATTTGCCCCGTTTTGTACTACCCAGTCGCCTTCTTTCAACTGAACAAAGCCATGAAGCATATTATACGCCGTGGGCGGATTAACCTAAAGGCTTTCATCACTTTGGCGCACCTAGCTCAGCAAAATGTCACTTACAGTGAGAGTGGCAGCTTGCGCTGCGCTCAAGCCCGAGGACTCTACTTTGAGGACGTCTTCGACTCGGACATTCTTACTCGACGTCCAGCTTCCCATTTGTGGTTTCGTCATGACCACCCAGTCCTTCTCCTTCAGATGTGTGACCCCATCGCCAACGGAATCAACCTCTGCTACCCCCTCGTTCCCCGCGACAAAGACTGGGGACCCATTGGACGACAAGTCCGTGTTTGGGAAAGGCTTGGCTGGATAGACACCTTCTATGACATTGATATCAGCCGGGTTGATGGGGGAAAGCAGAAAACGGACGTTCGCGGTTTTCGGTGTTGGGGGTGGGAGATCTGGGAAGATAACCACAGAGAGAACAGAAGACGGGTCGGCGTTCTTACTGTACACTATCGCTCTTTGTCCTAGACGAACAATGGATGTTCGGAATGCGCGCACTACGGTGTAGCTGCCGCGCTGGAGCGAGAGTCGACAGGGGACAGCAGTCGGAATCATCGTTGTCCGAAACTGGGCAAACTCGGGAACACCGCAATGCAATAAAGACTGGATAGTACAAATAAAAATTTCAACCGTAAAACAGACCGTACTAGATACAATTGATACGACAGACTGCCGCAACCTGAACCTATGCATACAACCTATGAATCGTAACAGAATGGCAGCACCATAGATATAAAATGAACATGCATCATACATGCAAAGGGTGATGATCGTGCAGTGCATAACATAGTCTGGGACGTCCGCAGTGAGTATCTTGCTGACAGTCAAAAAACAAAAGAATCTCATGTCCAAGAGCAAGTGAATATCGTGAAATGGAAGTGAGCTAACAAGCGTGGTATACGTGATAAATAGCAAAGACATTATATGTCATTAACTCGCCTAACGGTAAGCGTTATGCTGGAACCATCGGTCTTCTTGAGCGTTTCTGGAGTGCACGTGCCATTGCATTCTCTTTTCCCTCTGCTTCACTTGTCGTTGAAGTGACACTAAGCCGTCGACTGGACAACTTGGTTTTGGATTCCACGTTTGCACTGGACGCTCGACGCAATGGACCAGAAACGGGTGGTCTGGTATTCGCAGCCCTCACGCCGTGTTTTCGTTTAATCTGAAACAAGGAGACAGCGTAAACCTTCGGGCTCCATCCCAAGGAGTTGATACGCACCAGTTCAAGTTCTTGTTGCTTTGATTCTAGTGCGATATTAAGGCCATCAATATCCTCCTTGTCTTGATCGACTTGCTTGTTCAGTTGGACAATCGTAACCTCTAGAGCTGCGCTATCTTTTTGTAACTGGTGGATATGGGTACGGAGTCGAACATTTTCTGAGGAGAAGTCATCTCGCTCCGCTCCGACGTCCCTCTTCTCCCGTTCAAGTTGCGAAATTTGGTCATGCAGGCGACAGAGAGCTTCCTTATTCGCCTCGTTGTCGCCCACCATCCGTGCAAGGGAGTTGCGCTCTGCTTCAATGTCCTCCTTCTCCCGCTCAAGCTGCGAAATTTGGTCATGCAGACGGCAGAGAGCCTCCCTATTCGCCTCGTTGTCGCCCACCGTCTGTGTGAGGGAGTTGCGTTCCGCTTCGACGTCCTTCTTCTCCTGTTCAAGCTGTGAGATTTGGTCACGCAGGCGGCAGAGAGCCTCCCCATTTGCCTCGTTGTCGCCCACTGTCTGTGCAAGAGAGTTGCGCTCCGCTTCGACGGACTCCTTCTCCCGTTCAAGCTGCGAAATTTGGTCGTGCAGGCGGCAGATAGCTTCCTTATTCGCCTCGTTGTCGCCCACCGTCTGTGCGAGGGAGTTACGCTCCGCCTCGACGTCCTTCTTCTCCCGTTCGAGCTGTGAGATTTGTCGATGTAGCTGACGCAGTGCTTCTCCGCTGGC
>JBBPJL010001160.1:0-10933 GCA_038088675.1 Xanthoconium separans
AGCACAAACATGCCTGATGTGTGTGGTAGACATGAGGTGTGGCAGAATGGAAGTACTGCCTCAATAGATATGAAGAACATACCCATCATGCATGGCTGTGGGTAGAATGGAAGATCACTAGGATCTGGATAAATGGAAGGGTTAGATGTGCATCTATGAGCACATGTGAAGAGTGAAGGAGTGATAAGTAAGTGATCAGTAAGTGATCAATCTGATATGATAAGATGAGAATGAAGGATAAGATAAGGGAAAAGAGAAAAGAAAGAAATGTCTTTAGTCCTTGTGACTGTGACTGTAACACAGATGGCTCCCTAACCAGTTGGCATGAACTTGAGTCCAAGCCTGGAACTGAGTCAACTTCAGACCTGTCCCTTGACAACTTGGATCTGGACTCGGATTCTGACCAGTCTGCAGACTGGTTGGATCAATTCATCACATGGGACGCCTCCCTTGATGATGACTCTGATCTCCCTACTCTGTTGGTGTTATGCTTACTGCGAGCCAATGCCCTAGCAAAGTGAGTCGCAACCATTCGTGTGATAAGAGATGAAGTGAGCAGTAATACAACCTTATGTACTGCAAGCCAACTGGCCCAGCGTAGTACTGTCCGAACGTTCAGGAGGTCAGGCACGGATGTGCGAGACCAACAAAGAGTCTTGAGGGTACAAGCACAAGCTAATGCCTTGAAGAGCCGGAAGATGACAGTTATGAAATGAAGGCGATGTTGAGAGTGGACGAGACTCAGGAGGGATCCCTTCACCAGTACACCAGTGAGCGAGAATAAGATTGCGAGTATGAGGGCGCCGAAGTGCAGTAGAGATACAGGCAAGTATCCAGGCGTAGAATTAGCTTAGAGATACCAGCGAACCAAGGTACCTCTATATATACTATCCTGAATGGTGCACAGACCATCGGGGCAAAGGGTGATCCATACGATCAAATAGGCTTCCCACAACGGGAAGGAATGAAGAGGATCAAAAGGAGTCCTGTTGTCGTGAAGGGTGGAATAGGATCAATGGGATCAAATAGGATCAAATGATGAAATGTGCCCAATATAGCTATAGGGTCTATAGGGCAGTACATGTGATGGACGGTCAAGAATGGGGTTCCATCAGGAGGGAAGAAAAGGATCAAAGGGGATCCGCTGTCTCGGGGCAATGAGGATCAGCGAGAGAATCCACAGATGATCAGAGATGCATCTAGTGCCATATGCAGATGGAGTTCTGCTCAGCTATACAGTGGCTGAGGATCAGCCCGAGTCATGACAAGTCATGTTCCTGCAACCGGCGAGGAACGGGATAACGAGGGGAAGGTGGAGGGTTCCGGGATTGGCTAGGAATGGGTGTCCGTCTTCAGGGTAGGTCTTGCTAGACCGTCTGTGACCGAGACGTCTAGGGGTGACGAGGGTTGGCCATAAGCGAGAGTATGGTGACTTCTGGGGTGTCCTATGGCAAGGACAACGATGGTAGTACTCCTGAGTACTCGTGTAGATGGTAAGGCTTCTGCCAGAGCCTTGTGGTGACGTGGTCCCTGTCCGTCGAGGAAAGGTGAAGAAAAAGAATGAAGTGGTCCGGTCTGGTGGTACTGTTGGTGAACCATGGATTTCCATAACAGTTGGTCGTAAGTTACATCTCAACTAATAATTTCTTGCTTCTGACTTGGCATACAATGTAGGTCACTGTGGGGCAACAAATCCTCCTACAGTGGCTCCCAATGGCCGGATTGTCTTGTCTCGATATACCCACCAGCCACCTGCTCTGCCACACAGTCCGTGTGCGCAATCCTGTAAGTCATTCTCTACTGCTTCCCTACCCATTTTCCTAGAGCTTAACAATCTAGTGTACAAACTGTGATGTTCTACTCTCCCATGCATACACCAGCGAGCACCACACTGACCTTGCCATTCGTTTCACCACAAGCCCACTGGTCGTCATCGATACTTGGCGTTCTTCCAACAACAGATCCTGTCCATCTTGGATGGACCAAGCACCATTATTCTGCCCAAAGTTCAAGAGAAAGCACCACAACTCCCATGCCTGTGTCCAGAGCACAGTCCCAGATGCCATCTCCAAGTCAGGTGCCCCAGAGCACCATGACAGCTGCAACAGCACTGCCCCAGGTGCCTCATTGTCATGTTCAACCAAGTTCTAGCACCACGCCGGTCGGGACAGCCAAGCAGGTGAGTCTTAGTATGATTGACAGTTGATTACTTCACATGGCTTAAGTTTGATCAGGGAAGGAATGCAACACAGTCAGAGCTACCTGGAGAGTCTGACCGTTCTGTCAAGAAAAGCAAGACAGGACGGGATCGAAGTGCGTGTGACTTGCCAGCTGATTCCAAGGCAGTCCTCCAAGTGGCATATTCCCACTTCAAAATCAAACTGGCAACTGTAAACCCCTTCCCTGACATCACTGGTGATGTTGATAAATTTGTTCTCGATGCCCTCATGCTGGCCCAATCACAGACAAAAATTTCTATTGCCATGTCATTACAAGAAATCAACTTGGTGGATACTCAATATGGATCTGGTCATTGAATGCTGATGCTCCCGCAAGGTGAAGAGCTGCACATCTCAGTTGCGAGGCCAACTGAAGAGTCTGGCATGTAAAAATGTAAAGGCAGCCTATGGTTTTGTAGATCCCCAAGATAGCAGCAGTGATGAGGAATCTGGTGGCGACTCAGCCATGATCATCAAGGCAAATCGGAAGCTGGCAGATGACTTGAAGATCAAGTCAACATTCACTTATCTGGTAAGTCTGGTATATGTTTTTGAGTTTGTATTCACATGTGCTTGCAGGATCCAAGGGACTGCACAAAGCCAAAGTCTTTATACCACAACCCACTCATCATCAAGCTCATCAAGGCAGTGTGGTTCAATGATCTCAATGCAGATGGCATATGATATCCACAATATTTTTGCCCATTTCCAGTACAGGTGATAGCCCTGGTACTCACTGTGGTGAGCACTTGCATTCCTACTACACCGCTTTGGAGACCATGCCAATGCTGTCAAATGCAGATTGAATGTGTGATTGACGAATGGAAGACAGGCTTGTTATCGAAAATGAACTTTGAAGAGAAAAAGTATAAGAGCATCTACAAAGGTCACCTCGATGATCTTGAACTTTGGTCAGCATTCATGGCGCAAATGGCAAGAACCACCCCAGGTAGCAAAGACCTTGCTGTGGAGCTTCTCAATGACATCTTAAAGAAGGCATGGTGAGTCAAGTATCGATCTCTCAGCTGGTCGCAACATGCAGGCTTAATGTTACATGCCAGTCAGCATGCGGGAGTTGCTCAAGACACACCTCATGAGGGCAAACAAGTTCAGCAGCTCAATGCAAGTGATTTCTCAGTGGATATGGGAGGTGCTGCCACTGTGGACTCAGAAGGGACACAACCATCAGAAGCGGCGTAGCATACTAGTGTCAGTAGTACGAACAGTCAGAATGGGATTCATCTATCAATATCTGTGTATCTATGGGTGATGGAATGGTCAAAACAGTAATATTTCTATGAATAGCTACGTTGCCCAGATGCATATCCAAGGATATGAGACAGGCTACATGGTGCTATGTGCACTAGGCAAGGACACAAAGTTGTTGTGGCTATGCTGTTATCTTGCCACATCATGATGTGATGGAGTACTCCATGTAGCAAATAACTGACTATATAGCACTATATAGTCGGGACCTTGGCTACCTATCTACAACCTATCTATGGAACATACTCGCGCTATATAGCACTATATAGCATGGGTAGAAAACAGTCATTTTCCAGATGTACAGGTGATGCGCTCTGTGCTACACATGTAACCATAAGTGATTCTGGTAGATCAGCCACATAGCCTGCAAGGGGTGTGAAACAGTAGTGTTCAAACCCAGCGGGGTCAGCCATGTGAGTGCCCTGTGTTACGATCATGGCCCAATGGACTTAGTCGTTTCTCTCTTTTTCTCTTATCTTATCTTTCTCACCTTATCATATCGGACTGATCACTTACTGATCATTCCCTTCTGCTCTTCACTCACGCCTCACGGACACTCCTTCTCTTTCCTTTCACGTATGCTCACGGACGCACATCTCACCCCTTCATTTATCTAGATCCAAGAGATCTTCCATTCTACCCACCGCCATGCGTGATGGATATGTCTCTCATATTCTATAAGGCAGTACTTCCATTCTGCCACACCTTATGTCAGACGCACACATCAGGCATGTTCACACTTCCATTCTTCTAGAACCTTCCATGGCTATGCACCTTACGGACTCGGCATGTTATGCCTCACCATTACCTCATGTAATTACTATGTATATCCACGTATCGGTAGATTAGGGCCAAACATGGCCAAACCCCCATGTAGTATATAAACCCCATGAATCCATCGGCCAGAGGGCAGTCTTGTCCTCTTGGTCTTTCCCAGCCAAAGTACATCATACTCCCCTCTGTCTTTCGTCCACAAGTTATAACCTAAGCGCTACACCTTAAGTGGTGGAAGGCTGGTTGTTTCATATGGAACTTGGTAAAAAATATGGATGGGTCCATAAATGAATCATTTTCGAAAATCGATCAATGACTGTTAGGATTGCATTTTTTCCTTTAGATTCGGGGAGAGGACCAATGATATCAACGGATATGATTTCCCATGGGGCATTTGGAATTTCATTTGGATTCAAAGGGGTGTGACAAGCTTGTGTAGTCGTCTTTGTCTTTTGACATTTGTCACATCCTTTGATATATCGTTCGATATCTTTTCTTATTGTCGGCCAGTAGTATTTTTGCATGATCAGATCACACGTTTGTTGAATCCCTGGATGTCGTGCAGTCGGATGATCATGATTTTCAATTATGATCCTTTCTCGTAATGATACACTTTTGGGAATGTACAACAGTTGTTTCCAATAGACTACTCTGTCAATTTCTTTCCATTCGGAGTTTGTCAGTTGAAGTCCTTTGATTGTATACTTTTCCCGTAAATGTTGGATTTTGGTGACCATTTGTTCCACTGATTCCTTGTTGGAGCGCTTAGCAGCTTCGACAACAGGAGTTTGTGGTTGAAAGGAGCGCACAGCAGCTTCACTTTCAAGAAGGGAAGGAGAGAAAACAGACGATGGTAGGAGGACTTGTTGTTTGTTATCAAGCTCTACCCCCCTTTCAAAGTCTGGTCTCTGGGACAGAGGATCTGCAGGATTGGTCTTGCCAGAGCGATGGACAAACGAGAAATGATATTCCTGCAATAATTGTTGCCATCGAGCTTGCCGGTGTGACAAATCCTGAGGTTTCTTATAGAATTCGAGATTCTTATGGTCGGTCAGGATCTCGAAAGGTTGATGGGCATCAAGTAAGTAATGACGCCACTCTTTGAGTGCGAAGATGATTGCAGCAAGTTCTAAATCGGCAGCATGATAATTCCATTCAGCGTCCAATAGTGACTTTGAGATGAAGGCAATTGGATGCCATCGATCATCTTGTTTTTGAGACAACACAGCTCCCAATCCCACACCAGATCCATCGGTTTCAATCCAAAAAGGATCCATGTCTGTTGGCATTATGAGAGCGGGCGCTGTTGTGATAATTTGTTTGAGGGAATCGAAAGCTGATTGGCAAGACTCATCCCATATAAAGTCTTTCTTTTCTGATGTAAGTGCATTGAGAGGACGGGCAATGCTGGCAAAATTTTTGATGAATCGTCGATAAAAGTTGAGGAATCCCAAAAAGCCACGTAATTCTTTGCGTGTCTTTGGTACGGGCCAATCAAGAATTCCTTTTACTTTTGTTTGATCCATCTTCACTGTATTGTGGCCAACCACGAGTCCAAGATATTCAGTTTCTATTTGTTCGAACTCACATTTGGTGTGTTTTAGGAACAATTTATTGTCGCATAATATTTGCAATACTTCGTGAACTATTCTACAATGTTCCTCAATTGTTGCAGTGAAGATCATGATGTCGTCCATGTAGATTACTACTTTTCCTTGATTGATGAGTTCTCTGAATAGATGATTCATCATTGTCTGGAAAGTAGCGGGGGAATTTGTGAGGCCAAAGAACATGACGAGTGGTTCAAATAATCCACGATTAGTTCTGAAGGCCGCTTTCCATTCATCACCATCAGCCATTCTGATATTATTGTATCCCCATCGAATGTCAAGCTTAGTGAAGTATTTTGCTGACTTTAATTTATCGATGAGTTCGGAGATTAATGGTAAAGGATATCAATTTTTGACAGTGATGTTATTTAATTTTCGATAATCCTGTACTGGGCGTAATCGTCCGTCTTTCTTTTTTACAAAGAAGAATGGTGAGGCAAATGGTGACTTGGATGGTCGAATGCATCCTGATTTAAGATTTTCTTCTAGGAATGCATCCAACTCTTTTTGTTCGTTGAGCGTTAGATTGTATGTTTTGCAATCAATCATGTGGTCTCCTGGGAGAAGTTCGATCACGTGATCCCAAGGTCGGTGGGGTGGTAATTCGTCAAAGTTTTCTTTTGCAAACACATCCTTATAGTCGTGATAATGTTTTGGTACGACTTCTTCGAATGTTTGTTTGCTTTTCTTTTTTCCCGCTTCGATTGCCAATTCCGTTGACAACGTTCTGATGTAGTTATCAACATCAATCTTAAATATTTGCTCGGTATTGCCTTCATTGGTACTTGGATCCTCGTCATCGTCTACTGGGATCAATGCAGGGAGATGATCGTTCGTACAGGTGAATTTTATTGCCTGTTTTTGCCAATTGATCTGAGGATTGTGGACTTTTAGCCAATCGTAGCCTAGGAAGATTGGGTGTGTACTCAGACGTGTTACCGCTAGAGCAAGTCGTTCTTGGTGATCTTGTATAGACAATTCGGCTATTGTAAATCCATATATTTCGCCTCCCTTATTCATTGTTCCGTCGGCGTTGTAAACGGGGATTGTAACCGGTAATTTATTTACAAGAAGTCCATGTTCCTTCACGAACGACTTGTCGATGGCAGATCCGCTGCATCCAGAATCTATGAGCGCAATTGTGTCGATTTTGGATCCATCTGGTTTGTTGATTGTAATTTTGGTTTCCAGTGAATCTTTTGATCGTTTTCTTTTTACAAATCGAGGTTTGTTTTGGAGATCTCGTAACACGAGGTGTGCTTCAAGACTACTCATTTCCTTGATTTGTTTTACTAGTCGCTTATTGACTTTGGACAAACGGCATTCATGTATGAAGCTATGTAAATGTTTTTCTACGCGTGCTTCATTGGTATGATCAGCCATCTTTTTGATCCATTGTACTGACCAAGGATCGACAGTGTTCAACCATGTAGGATTAACCTTTTTAATGGTTGGTAATTGTGATCCTTGTTCTCTTTTTAGGATCATAATTTTAGGTTGTTCTTTTTCGCGACGCACTGCAGCTCGCGGTTTTGAGTCAACCTTCTTTCTGGATTCTGAATCGTTCTGGTGCACAGCAGCCAGACGTTGTTCATTTCCCTTATCCTTCTCGTCGTTTGTTATCTCATCGATAGATAAAACAGAAAATGGATTGATCGATGAAATAGATACAGGCCTAGTAGTACGACAAGTATTTACTGGCCCTTTTGAAAACCCTGGTCTTTTTCAACTTTATCTATCGCATCTGTGAGCTCCTTTGCTGTCAACCATTCAATGGTGACGCCCTTGAATTCACATTTGCGAATTTGACGCTTGGGTTTACGGAGATGTTCTTGGCATGGCCATGGTTTCCGCATTTGAAACATATGCCTTCGGCTCAGGCTTTACTGATATCCATTGGCGCTCCTTGTCCACCGAATGTTCCTACTTGAGTCAGATGGATTGTTGATTGAGGGTTTGATGACGCAGTTGTCTCTGCGACCTTGATTTTGGGAACATTGTCAGTTCGACGCCATCCTTGGTTGTCAATCCAACGGGCAGTTCCTTTCTTTCTTCTTTCTATGTCGAGAAGAATTCCTTCAGCCTTGACCATGGCTTCCATCCATTTGTCAAGGTCTTCTTTTTCGATGAGTTGTGGTTGCGAATGCTCCACAAACTTGATGATTTTGTTTCGACCACCACGACGGAGATAGTCGATCATATTGCATTTATGCAATATGTCTTTGAAGTTATATTCGGCCATGAGGGCCAAATGCTTAAATCGGACAAGGAAATCGTGGGTTTGTTCTTTTGACCCTTGTCTGATATGTTGGAGTTTATAATCTGCCTCCTTGCGGGCTTCCTTAGGCAAGAATGTATCGGCGAGTTTGTCTGCGAACTCGTCCCACGATAATCGAGCCGGATTTGTCTGGGTTACATACAGGTCGGTGAACCTTCCTGCAGCATTGTCGCCTCTCATGAAATTGAGGGCGATCATGACTTTTTGGCGATCCGATGGCTCTGTATCGAATCCGGCGATGTAAAGGAGGAGCATCCTCCACCATTGTTGGAACTTGGCTGGCGTTCCATCGTATTCTCCTGGTTTACTAACGCAGGACTTGCCAATGCCACGCATCGAAGGTGCGACAGTGGGTTGTCTTGGTTGTGGTGCCGGAGTTGGGGCACGTGGAGTGGGAATGCGTACCTGGGGGAGAGGGTATGCTCTTTGTGGTCTAGGACTCACGAGGAATGGAGAAGGAAGTCTGGGCATGGCGGACATGCAGGGCATCGAGGGTATCCGCACAGTTGGGGAAGGAGAGGAGGAGATATTAGAGGATTGTGTGTGATAGGATGTGGCCGCACTTGGTGTTGGTGTTGGGGGAATTGGAAGTGGTTGGAACACAGGCATAGTGCCTTCAGTTCCAGGGAATTGTCGTTGTACGTCTTGCCATTGTTGTATGGCGTATGCGAAATGAATCGCGTCGGTATATACGACTGGAGGATCGGGAGTAGGAGTGGGAGGAAGAGGTACAGCTGCAGCGAGAGATGCCATGTTAAATGACATTGGGGTTGACGTCTGACGTCGAGAGAAGGGAGGACGAGAGGTCATGATCTAGGTACTTTGTTCCTTGGAAGTCAACTCCCAAAATACTTCGATCGTATGTGGAATAGGGATGCGTGTTGCCTTGTCCGAGTTGCTCAAAGTGAGACTTACACCGGTAGCACAGAGGGCTGAGTGCGGGAAGGGGTTACTAAAAGGAAAAGGGCACGGGCGTTTGACATGCGTGTGGTGGGATAGGCCTGAGGGAGACCGGATTTGCCTGGCTACGGTGACAGATAGCGTTCTGCCAAAACGACGTGACGTTAACCGGTAATCACGTGAACCGGTGAGTGCGACGGATCAGGCCGACTCAATCCCTAGTGCACTATGGGACAAGGAGCAACGTTATCCTAATTTATTACACTGGACGGGCATATATGCAACAGTTGGACGGGTTGTTTTCCCGTACACGTCAGGTGTGTATGACCTTTTCTCTTAACCCTGAGACCCGGGTATGAATGCAAACTTGTTGAGAAGAGCCCCAACAGCTATAGGGTGTCTCCTGTAGTGGGCAGGCCTATGCTAGTGTACGCGTCGGTACGGGGATACTCGCAAAGAGTGCATGCGCAAGCAGTATAGAATAAGCGGAGAAGAATACAGACAGCGACGCGAAGAGCGACGACTGAAAGGCTGAGATATGAGAGTGAAGGAGGAGTCGAGGATTGAGATTTAGTTTCGGAATAATGTTATGACCACACTCAATCGGCGACTCGAAGAGAGCGCGCTTAGAAGGTCTTCTATCAGACTTCCAGACCTCTGGAAACTTCCCACCGGACACCCAGACTATCTTCCCCTCCCGAGAAGGCTTGCCTCTCTCGAAGAAAAGGGAAACCACAGACGAGCTCAGGAAAGAGTTCGGGAACAGAATCTTGCTGAAGGAAGGCCAGCACACACGCTCCCACCCCAACCCTTCATTCCAGTAGGCCTCATTGTACCCTCTGCCTATCCTGAACCAATCCCTGAGCCAATCTCCAACCCTGTCCCTGAGCCAACCAAACAGGAAGACAATAGATTCACCCCCATTAACTGGTCTGCACCAGCTTCTCCTGTACGACCAGAATACATCCCCCTTCCCCCAGACCCTGATTCAGACTCCGAAGACGAAATGCCTGAATTGAAAGCTGGACTACCTGATGAGTTCTCTGGCAATGGCATCGATGCCAACTGGTGGCTCCATGCCATGGATGCATACTTCACAATCAATCCGAAGTACGATGACCAAGCAAAGATTGTCACTGCCCTGAATAGAATGAGTAAGGGCAAAGGGAGAACCTTCTCTGAAAGATATTACGAGCACATGGCAAAAAAACTGATCCCGACTGCTGAACAAACCTGGGAGAAGTTCAAAGACAACTTCCGGGGAATGATGTCCATTCATGATGAAACATCCTTGGCCAGAAGAAAACTCTATGCCATCCGTCAAGGACCCAATACGGAGGAAGCTTTTAACAAATTCACCTCTGAGTTCAAACTCTTGGCAGCCCAGTCTGGAATCATCGATCAGTCCACTTTATGCGAAACCTTCAGCCGAGGAGTTCACAATGACCTTATGGAAAAGGTACTAGGTTCCAACAAAGAACCACTCATGGTGGATGCTTGGATCAAGGTGGCAGGAAAATTCGCCTGCCAAAATGAGCGCATCAGGGACATCCAAGGCAGGAGACCCAGATTTGGAGGATATGGAGCCTCCTCCAACAGTAACCGTGACCCCAATGCTATGGACGTTGACTACATCCAACTCTCCCCTGTAGAGAGGGCCAAGCTCATGAGAGAAGGCAAATGCTTCATATGTAAGAAGCAGGGATGTTCCACCAGAAACCACAAAGATAATTGAAAAGGATCTGGAAACTGGAGATCTGGACCTCACTCTGACAAACCATTGCCACACCCACCTGTACAAAACCAGGTCGTTGAGGATAAACCTGCAGAAAAAGAAGAAAAGAACGAAGCAATCAGGATGATAGAACAACTGATCGCAAAAGGAC
>JBBPJL010001161.1:0-10931 GCA_038088675.1 Xanthoconium separans
ATGACTGAGGTTGTGTGTTTGATTGACAAATGCAGCTGCAGGAGTGAGCATCGACTGAGCTTGCACTGACCTGCCAATGCCAAGAGGCATGGCATGAAAATAGAACTAATGGTGAAACAATGAGCCAAGTGACAGTCATGAACCTAATATCTCATACATTTTCTGGTTGTGGTAAAAGTCATCTGCAATGTGTGACCTCAGCATGCTGTTGAGGTATGTATCTCCAGGTGTGCTCATCATCAGTCACAAGGACCAGCAGCCAGGTAACCTTGGCATGCTTCACAAATGCAAAGAGCAACCCAGAATCCTTGGATGGATGAATACCAACATCATCAATAAGGAAGCCACATATCTCATACACTACACTGATCCTTGGGTCTCCTTCTGGTTCTTCACACAGGGAGGGCAATGAACACTGAAAGGTCTATTGAACACAAGGCAAGTGTATATACTTGGCTTGGCACATTGGATCATTCACTGGTATACAGAGTCTCTTTTGTGCACATTCACTGGCACACAGCAGGCAAAGATGCAAGTCTGGCCCACAAACTCATTCAAGCAGATCTGTCACCAGTGCTTCCTGAAGTTTTCCCATAATTGGATCCACTTCCATATCCAATATCACAAACAAGTTGGCTGGGAGCAGCAGATTTGATCTCATCTGTGGCCATCTGTACCTCACCATCCTTGGACAGATGTAGCTTATCTGTGTGAGCCAGAATCAGAAAGAGGCAATGGAATGCATATGCAGTCTTTGTTGGGTAAAATACTTTTTTTTTAGATCCAGTTGCAGTGCCTTGCAAATGATACCATTGCTGCATGATTCAATAATGACCAGAGCCATTGGCCACATTATCTTTGAGTAATATCTTCCACTGTGGCCACTGAACCCATACTGTGAGATGTGTGAGCATTTGCAAGGTAGTGACCAGTAATACCTTACTGGAACTAAGTGATCAACCCTTGCCCTACTATTAATCAACTGTTCAGTGCACTTTCAGTCACACACAAGGCATAGAAACTCTGATTTCCTTTCAGTGTGTCACCTTGCATTCCATGCATTCTTGCAGGTATGATTTGTCCACTAGATCCTCACAAGAGCTACAAAAATTCTAGTCCACTTTCAGTGGTATGACTGAGGGGATGATGTCACTGATGGGATCTAGATTGGTGATTCTTCTGCTCACCAAGCATCAGATAACATGATTGTGGTTATTGCTATAAATGTATGTATCAAGCCCATTTCTGTTTTGTTGTTATAATGAAAACAGCAGCTAATGCTGTGCAGGTTGGATATGCATGCCAGTAGGCATCTGGCAGTGTGCTGTTAAATGAAAACATGTATTCCCACATGTCAGACTTGGTGATGACCTCAGATGTCCAACCACACCTTTGACACTGCATTCATATGCCTTCCTTCAAAGCATGCATGTGGAACTTGTACCACCTTGGGTGCACACCCATCCTTGCCACAGGACATAAACCTGACACCCCATGGCCTCAGTTCAGGGGCATCTATCTCAATCTCCTGTTGAGAGTAACTCAACTCAGAACAACTCTGGAGTCCACAGTGAGTAACCAAAGACTACCAAGTGGAACTCCAGGGAGTATTTGTGCTTCAAGTAAATAGAAGTAAACAGTGAGCCACAGCTGAATGTAAATGCAAAGGCAACACTCTGCATGGGCAGAGTGGCCACAACAAACTAGAAAAATATGGAAAAATAGTAAGTAAAGTGACCATGGGGAATACCATGTGCATGGTTAGAATCCAATATGGAGTAGAAATGAGGTGTGAAATCACCAAAACTAACATCATCTGGCACTCCACTGCATTGAACCTTGTTCTCAGTACACAGTGATGATACTCATGGCCTGCAGTACCTTGAGTTCTATCAAGGCACCCCATAGGTCAATGAAATGTTTGTTCATACCTAGGTGCTCAATCACCCTTCTAAGGATGCTTGTGATCTGGCCTGGAATTGTACCCCAACCACCAAAGCCCAACACCATATCAAACATGCCCCTATGTTCATTGTGAGCCATTGGCAATGGCAGAGGCAGAATGGGTACATTTCAACCATTTGTTTCACATCAATAAAGCTGTATTCCATGTGAAATGTTTGTCCACATGTCACTAGCATAAGAACACCACCAGCCTTGGCAGTATATTGAGTTGTCAAACCAATAGGAGGCTTCACTGGGGCTGTGTTGCTGTGTTGCAACACTCACAGCCTCCATCATTTTCAATGTCCTCTCCCCACAGTACCCACTGATCAAGTCGAAGGCAGGAAAAATGTCAGGCTGCATTTTCCCACCACTGTATTGCAAATACTGTTATGGATCTACCCTTTGCCAGGACCACTACTGGGAATCATTTTCATTTTCTTAAACTTTCCTGAATGGACAGGGACACTGATATCTCTATGGCTCTGGCAGAAGCCTTCACCCCTTGTGCAGTAGTATGCTGGAAGTACTAGTAGCATCTTTGTCCACACCTATGGACACCACCAAGAGTCACCATGCTCTTGCTCATGGCCAACCTTTGATCTCTTTAGACATCTCGGTCATAGATGATATAGCAAGACTTTCCCTGAAGATGAACAGCAGTCCTTCTAGCCAACCACCAGACACATCCTCTTCCTTTTGTTATCACACTCCTTGCTGAGCACAGGAGTATGACTCATTATGACCTGGGCTGTCCCTACAGCCACTATACAGCTGCGTGGAACCCCTTGTCTACATATGGCACTAGATGTGTTCCCAATCACTTATTGATCCTATCACTGATCCTCATCATCCTGAGACAGTGGGTCTTATTCAGTAGGTACAACAGGCTCTGAACTAGCCTGCTGACATTGTTGTTTCCAAGTTACTTCACATCGAGAGAGAGTGCATTCTGTATAAAGGTATTGGAATTTCCAGCAAGTTGGAGGATCACAAACACTATCAACCAATGGAGCCTAGCATGCTTGTGCTCCCTGTAACCCATGAAGTCATACTGCACCTATTAGATACTGTGTTTGCACTATACATGGAAGACTCACCAATGGGGTAGTGCTTGGCCCTGTCGCCTTCTTTCACACAGCCTGGTTGCAAAGGATGCATAAAGGACAAGCTCACAGATTGTGCCAAACCCAATGCACCCTCTGCCCTCTGGTGATTCTTGTTCACATACAATTGCCTTGCATTCAACACATTTGTAGACACACTTTCCCACCTTTTCCCCACAAAAGCTACAGTGGTGCTTTCAAACTGCTATAACATGAGTGGATGGCTCCCCATCCTTTATTTTCTCATATGGGAAGGGTTGCCTTCTCAATTGTTGTGGTGGGATTTTAACCATTATGTATTGGACCTTGAGGCAATAATTGATTGTTCATATTCAATACATCCATAGTTACAGTCTGATTTGGCAGCTCCATATTATCACCAAATTATTGAGGCACTGCTGCTCAGGGGCTATAAACCACTTAAACATGTCCTCCACTGTCAACATCCCTGGCTCCTCTACCTCCCCCTCTCTGTACAGCTGCTGCACTGCTGCTCCTCAGACCTCAATACTGTATGTGGTTCCAAGAGGTGGTCTTACATGGTGATGATTTCAATTTTTCCACTTACATAGTCATCAATAGCTTGACGTGTCATCAGAGTATCCAATTGCCTATTGCTGCATTAGACAAAGGTCATATCCAAGCTGGCACCACATATGTTTCATTTGATTGCTCCTCAGCAAGAAGCAATGGGTTGATCACCACATAGGGGGGCCTTTGTGACATGACTATTAAAAATGTGAACAGATGCTGCCCTTACCCTTGAGCTGGCAGTATGCTGCTGCTGACATCCATTTCATCTCTATTTGGGTTTAGCACAGTGCAAATCTATAATATACTCATCTATCTCCTTCTGAGGGCCAACCTGCTGCCATGTCATTCATCTCACTTTCCAACATTATGAGCACAATGGTGCACCCTTGGGGTGGTATGTGTATGTAGGGGTTGTTCCACCTCCATCCTCACTGCCAGGTGTGAGTCACAGCATGGATAAAATATGCTATCAATCAATGCACCTGCCCACAGTTGTTATACAGTGTGTGATACCTAACCCCCCATTATCCTTGATGAGAAACTGAAGAATAGGATTTTGGTGCTCATGTCATATGGTGGGATGTGCTGCAGCCTTGCTCCAGGGTCTTCCCTAATCTCATTGCAGTCGTATATTGTATTCCTTGCAAGGTTAGTCAGCACCCATGTGGCATTGCAGCTCGACCTTGAGCTCAGGGACATTACTGTACATTCACACACCACTATCATGTATAGACTTGGGTATGTAGTTTTGAGCTGTATGAAATCGTTGTACACAGCACTTCAGTGCAGAGAACATATGCACCAAACACCTAAAGATCATGGGGACAAGACTGCCCTTTGGCCACTACATTCATGGGGTTTATATACCACATGGGGGTTTGGCCATATTTGGCCCTAATCTATCAATACATAGATATACATCGTAATATCATGAGGAAACAGTGAAGCATATAGCCTTGGAACATTCTAGAAAGATAGAAGTGCAAACATGCCTGATGTGTGTGGTTAACATGAGGTGTGGCAGAATGGAAGTACTGCCTTGATAGATATGAAGAACACACCCATTACACACAGCATGGATGGAATGGAAGATCTCAGTGATCTGGATAAATAAAAAGGTGAGATGTATGTCCGTGAGTGCATGTTTTCAGAAAGGGTGAGAGAGAAAGGAACATCCATGAGGTGCAAGTGAAGAGCAGAAAGCAATGATCAGTAAGTGATCAGTCCAATATGAAAAAATCAGAAAGATAAGACAAGAGAGAAAAGAAAGACATGACTAAGTCCATTGGACTGTGACCATAACACCTGTCATCCAATGGGTCCATCTGGAGCAACTCCAGTTTCTTTGCCAGGATGTTCCCCTTGTCCTTCCAAAGCCAATCTTTTATGTTTTGAATCAGATATTCATCAAACAGAGTGAGTTCATCTTTGCTGTCCTATTGCCAGTCAGTCTGCAGCAGCTTGTGGACAATCATCCAGCACACTGTCATGTATTGCAGCATTTTCGACCCACTATCTCTGAGATACTCCTGGATGGCTACCTCTGGCATGACAGATTCTTCCTGCTTCAACTTGGCAAGCCAAAAGCTCCATGTGCCATAGCAAAATGTGACATTTTTGCAAAGGTGGACCCATGCATCCTTGTATCATGTAGGCAGTGGAACATAACCTGTGAGGATCCCTTCAGAATTAAATGCAGGTCCCCTGCAATGCTTGTAGCACCTGTCATCTGGGTGGCAATAGCAATGTTCTTCTGGCCTACCATACCAGACAACCTAGTCCAGGTTTGCCTCCCACACACCCTCATCCATTGCCACACAAATGGATGGAATGCTAAATTGCTGGATTCAATTTTTCTGAAATGTGTGAGTTCATGCCATGTTGCAGCAAGAGCATATCCGTTGGACTCACAGACCTATTGAGTTAACTGATGTAATATATTTGTTATTGTCTGTATACATCAATTTAAATGCTGTTTTTTTTCTGCTTCTTTCTTCATGCCATCTTTGCTGCCAAGTGAGGGTGCATCTTCCATTTTGGTGGGGTATCACTCCTCTTGTGTATGCTCAGAGATGCTTCCTTGGAAGCACAAGGTTTGTTCCAATGTATGCATCACATTGCTGAACCAGCATCCAATGGGGCTGTCCTGGCCCTTGGGAAGCAAGGTTGCTGCCAGGTATCCACATTCTTTGTCCAGCAGGCCAAAACCATAGTCACTGCCAGATGACTAGCATTTTTCATGTGGCAGCATTTGACAGTGCTGTCCTGGTGTCTGGAGTGGATGGAGGTTGCAGAGTAGAATGGAAAGGAGGAAGGGCATAAGATTCTCATCCTTCTGCTATGTTTCCTTCCTATACAATTCTTTGAACTCTTTGAGATGTTCCTTGATCTCAGAGGAGTCAAATTTACTTGGGAGGGGAAGATAGTCTGGGTAATCAGTGGGTAGCCTCCATAGATCTGGCCAGTTGTCAGTAAACAATGATGAGGGATTCATAGTGGGTTCAGGGGGGCATGAAAACTTGATATGGTGGAATGGGGTAGGCCACAGGAAAGCTAGTTCTTTTGTTATGTAATATAACTAGAGTGAACACAGTTGTGAAGGAAGAGTGTAGAATAATAGTGGATGCCAGTCTATTGACTTATGCAAAGCAAAGTTGATGATACTTTGCTCAACCCTTATAAATAGAGGGGTTCTTTAGTGAAGGTGTGAAGTCCAAGTTCTTCACTTAGAAGAGTGATACTGTAGAGCACAAGCAAGAAGAGGAATGACTTCAAGCCTGTGTTACATCAGTTAACATGGTATGTATTGCAGATGACTAGCTTGAGAGGCTTAGTGTTTATATGATAAAAGTCAATGCACAGACCATCAGATCTGGGAGGCATCTAATGGATCAATAAGATGTTCCACAGCTGGAATGGAAAAAGACAGGATGGAAAGGAATTCCACTGTCAGGAATAGTGGAACAACAGTAAGTGGAACAAAAAGAATTACCATGATGGGAGACAGAACTCTGAGTGGCTGTACATTATTGTAAGTGGAAAATGGTGACACATTGAATGGAAGAATATCCCCATTGTGAGGAGAAGATAAGTCCAACAAAAGAAAAGGAGGAAGGAAAATAATACTCTTTGACTGGACATCCATGACAGGTAGATGGGCACATCAAAAGGGTGAGAGTTTCCATTGTAAGGGGGATGAGTCTTTGTGAAATGCAGAGAAAGTGAATTGTATAATATGAAAAACTGTAATATTAGCTGTATTCAATTCCTGCCAAAAGGGGCGTGTGGTACAGCCATGTTTGTTACGCTTACCGTGACAACTGGAGCTAACTCAGTTGCGGAGGGCGAACAAAGAGTAAGCAGAGGTCTGTTTGATACTCAATGACTTAAGCAGAGTAAAGTCATTGATGTCGTACTCAACCCTAAAGGAAGGGTCCTCTTGTAACGACGCGAAGTCCTAGTTCTTCACAAGAGAAAGGAGGGAGAGGTCCGAGTGAGAAGAAGAGACTTCGAGTGAGGAGAACTCCAGTAAACGTGGTATGAATTGCATAGAACTAGATTGGGTTTTACAAGTACAAGACTCAAGTATTTATACGATGCAAGATCTAGCATGGACCATCGGGTCCCATAGGAAAGGTAAATGTTCCACTAGTCAGAACGACACAGAAGAAGAGGAGACGGAAGGGAAAATGGAATCCCGCTGTCCGGAAGAGCGGAATGTCAGCGAGCGGGAAGAAATGGGTGTCATACTCAGGAAGAGTCGCTGAGTGACAATACAGCATCATAAGGGATAAATTGGAAGACATCAGATAGGGGCGGTCCCTATTGTGAGGAGTGAAAGAGTTCAAGAGTTAAGAAGAAAAATAAACACGCCAGTTACAAAACCGTAACAATGTTGTGATCCACATCAGAGGAGATGCTATTTGTGGCCTGTGCTTAAAGTGTGGTTGGAGGTTGTCATGGGTATGGTCTTCTTAGATTGATGGGCTGTTTGAACTAAGATTGGGGCTCTTTTGGTATTATGTTCCTCCATGTCACTTTCTCCATAATGCCCTCATAGCTTTCAGTGGTCATACTTAGAACCACTGATTATGTAATATCATTTGACTGATGTGGATTGGTGTTGGACTAACATGTAGACTAACTGTGGACTGATGTTGGACTGACATGTATGCTGATCAGGAACTGGCATGTAGACTAGTCATGGGCTGATGTTAGACTGACATGCAAATCAAATGTGGACCAACATTGGACTGAAGATGATCTGGTCTGATGTTGGACTAAAGATGATGTCGACTGACATTTGGCTGACATTGCACTGACATGTGGACTAATCACAAACAGATTGACTACATGGACAGATGCATACAACATGACAAGAAACCCTGGAAACCTATCAGCTCTGTATCCAGAATGGATCTGCAATAATGAATCTTATCTGCAAAATATCTTCCAGCAAGAATACTTG
The DNA here is from genome assembly GCA_038088675.1 of Xanthoconium separans. Lineage (NCBI taxonomy): Eukaryota > Fungi > Basidiomycota > Agaricomycetes > Boletales > Boletaceae > Xanthoconium > Xanthoconium separans. Next base: position 8,053 of record JBBPJL010001161.1, read on the forward strand.
AGTGTTTGATGGATCATAGTCCAGGGGTGCATTTTGAGTGCAACTGTGATGTGGCAAACATGGTTATCAATATAAGTTTGGGAGAAGACTGTGTGGCCTTATTAGAAGAACAAGGTAATATGGATATCTTCACCCTTCTTGGTGTCTCCCTTTCATGTTGCTGTTCCAAACCTTGTTGACTATTGCACAGTCAAAACCAACATGGATGCAACCATGAAGAGACATTTGTCTGATGATGAGCTGATTGTACAGTTGTGGTATGTTTCATTCATGATTCTTTCCTTTCATGTCATTCAAGCTCATGAATACATCACATATACTGTGGTACAATTCTGGTTGCAGATCATGAGACTATTGTGAATTCCCTGTCTTGGATCTTACTAGAGGTTGTGCAGAACACCAAAGTTCAGTTGAAACTGAGGAAGAAGATAAGAAAGACAGGTCAACAGCTCTCAGTCACAGATTTGGCAGCTATGCCATATTTGAATGCCATGATAAAAGTGAGTTATTGGTGTGCTATCAAGTATGTCCTGTACTGATTCATGTCACAGGAAGGATTATGATTAGAGAGTTTTTGCCATATGGCTGAGCCATGTCCCCAGCATTTGAAGCATGTCCAAGGGGATCTTGAGACACTCCATGAGCTCTCCATGTTATGTTGAAAATGAGAGAGCCATAAGCTTACGCAGGTGGAAGCCATACAAAAGGTGCTAATGTTACGGATTTCCTTACCACTACATTTATTTTTCCTTTGTCATCTTTTGGACTCATTCCTCTACACATGATGGGACAGCTCTCATCCAATGTCTTCCGAATACTCCCTATGATGCTGTATTGTCACTCAGCAACTTCTCCCAAGTATGACTTCCGTTTCTTCCCGCTCGCTGCTTTTTCCACTCTTCCTGACAGCGGGATCCCGTTTCCCTTCCGATTCCTTTTCTCCCGTTTTGTTCCGACTTGCGGAGCACTTACTTTCCCTATGGGACCCGATGGTCTGTGCTAGATCTCGCATCGTATAAATACTTGAGCCTTGTATAGTAGAAACCCAATCTAGTTCTACGCAATCTATACCGTGTTTAGCTGGAGTTCCACAAGCTTGAAGTCCCTCTTCTCGCTCGTGTCTCTTCCCTCCTCCTGCGAAGAACTAGGACTTCACGTCGTCACAAGAGGACCCTTCTTCAGGGTTGAGTACGACATCGCCAACTTTGCTCTGCTTAAGTCGACGACTATCAAACAGAACACAGCTTCTTTATTATTCCTTCCTCTACAGCTGTGTTTACTCCAGTTGTCATGGTAAGCGTAACAGCTAAATGCTCTTTCCTCATTTGGTGCCTATATGGCTCACCTTTGAAAAAGTGCTCTCTGTTACAGAAACCACGGTTCACCGGCAGTACCACTGGGCAGGACCAATTTATTCCTTTCCCCACCTTTCCTCGACGGACAGGGACCACATCACCCCTAGGCTCTAGCAGAAGCTTCACCATGTATACGAGTACTCTGGAAGTACTACCATTGACATCCTCATCATAGGACACCTCAGGAGTCGCCATACTCTTGCTTATGGCCAACCCTTGTTCTCCTAGACATCTCAGTCATAGATGATCTAGCATGACTCACCCTAAAGACAGACACTCGCTCCCCTAGTCAAACCCGGAGCATCCTGCCTTCCCCTCATTATCCCACTCCTTGCTGGATACAGGAGTACAACTCATCATGACCTGGGCTGTTCCAACAGCCACTGTATAGCCATGTGGAACCCCCTTGTCCACATATGGCACTAGATCTCTATTTTGATCCTTTATTAGTTCCTGATGGGATCCCACTCTTGATCTCCCATCACTTGTACTGCCCAATGGACTCTATAGCCATATAGAGCATGTTTCATCTTTTGATCCTCATTGATTCCATTGATCCCCTTCCACTCCTCACGACAATGGGACTCCTTTTGATCCTCTTCATTCCTTCCCATTGTGGAAAGCCTGTTTGATCCTTCATGGACCACCCTTTGCCCTGATGGTCCATGCACCATTCAGGATAGTATATATAGAGGTTCACTTGCTCAGCTGTATCTCTAAGCTAGTTCTACGCCAGAATACCTACTTGTATTCATACTGTGCTTTGGTGCCCTCATACTCGCAATCCTATTCTCGCTCACTGGTGTACTGGTAGAGGGAACTCTCTTGAGTCTTGTCCACTCTTGACTTTGCCTCTATTTCATGCCTCTTTGTCTTCTGGCTCTTCAAGGCATTCACTTGTGCTTGTACCCTCAAGACTCCTCATTGGTCTCACACAACCATGCTTCACCTCCTCTATGTATAGGACGGTACTCAGCTGGGCTGGTTGGCTCACAGTACACCAGGTTGTATTACTGCTCACTTCATCTCTCCTCTCATGAACGGTTGCGACTAACTTCGCTAGGGAATCAGCTCACAGTAAGTGTAACAGAACCCTCTTGAGTCTTGTCCACTCTAGACTTCACCTCTATTTCACGCCTCTTCATCTTCTGGCTCTTCAAGGCATTAGCTTACACTTGTGCCCTCAAGACTCCTCATCGGTCTCACACATCCATGCTTGACCTCCTTTACATATAGGACAGTACTCAGCTGGGCCGGTTGGCTCGCAGTACACTAGGTTGTATTACTGCTCACTTCACCTCTCCTCTCATGAACAGTTGCGACTAACTTCGCTAGGGCATCAGCTTGCAGTAAGGGTAACAGAACCCTGTTTTCCTTCCGATTCTGTTTCATTCCCTTTCATTCCGCCAGCAGAACACTTGTTCTTTCCTATGAGACCTGATGGTCCATGCTCATCCTTTCATCGTATAAATAGTCAAGCATTGTACCTATAACAGTAATCTAGTTCTACACAATTCATACCAT
>JBBPJL010001162.1:0-10931 GCA_038088675.1 Xanthoconium separans
GAACACCCCGCTCACGTTCCCAACGACTTTGCCCCCGGTGTCAATCCCCTCCTTCTCAAGCACAACAATGACACGTTCAGACGAGCTCGACTACCTCAAAGGTCTCGTCGCGCAGCTCAACGACAAGATTCGCGTGCTCGAGGAGCGAGATAAGCAGGCGACCCAAAAGCTCAAGACGCCCATGCAGCAGCTCCGCACCATCCTCATCGGTCCTCCCGGTTCCGGTGTGTCTTCTCTTTTCTTTTCACGCACCGCACACGATACCCATACGCGCCCGCCCGCGGTCGTCGACAGGCAAGGGGACCCAAGCCCCACGGATACGCGACGAGTATTGTGTCTGCCATCTTGCCACGGGCGACATGCTCCGCGAACAAATCGCCCAAAAGACCGAGCTCGGTCGGCAAGCCAAGAAAGTCATGGACGCGGGCGGTCTTGTCAGCGATGAGATCATGGTGGGCATGATCAAGGACCAGTTGGAGCACAACGTGGCGTGCAAGAACGGGTGAGCCCTCTCTCTTGTCATTTTAATTTTAATTTTTTTTTTGCTCTCTCTCCCTGTTTTGCTTGCCTCGCTCTCTCTGACGTGCGCGGTTTATGTGCTAGGTTCGTACTCGATGGATTCCCACGGACGATTCCTCAAGCAGAGAAACTCGATGCGATGCTCGACAGTCGCAAGGAGAAACTGGACAGCGTCGTGCAGCTCCAGATCGATGACCAGCTCCTCATCTCACGAATCACCGGCCGTCTCATTCACCCAGCCAGCGGTAGGACCTACCACAAGGAATTCAAGTACGTGCTTGGTTTTCATGAACGTGGTGCGTTCGTCTCAGTGTCGTGCGCATATAGCCCTCCCAAGAAACCGTTTACGGACGACGTCACGGGCGAACCACTCGTCCAGCGTTCGGACGACAACGTGGAGACCCTCACGAAACGTCTCACGACGTACCACAAACAGACTGGGCCCGTTGTGGACTATTACCGCCAAAAGGGTCTGTGGGTGCCCATTGACGCTGCCCAGAGTCCCAACGTCGTCTGGGAAAACATGGCCAAGATCTTCAAAAAGTGCAGTTCGTAGTCGGCGTCCCCACCACTCGGCTACGCACATGCACGCTTCATCGTAGATCTTTTTATCCATGTATATGCACCATAGACTCTTAGACGGAAGCCTCGTCGGCGTGGCTACTCCATGGTCGTTTTGCCTCAACCAGCAACATTATCTCGCAGATCGGTGTTTAATACAGGTATGTGAGCCACAGGGATCTAAACGCGAACTTTCCGAGGAGCATTCTCATGCGCTCAGTCGGATTTTGTGTTCTTCAAGTTTTTTCTCTCACCCTTGACATCACCTGCGAGCCAGAGGGCGGAAAAGACAAAGAACCCGACGCTGGTGCTGATAGCGCCTGCGTAATATGGCCACGCAGCGCTCAAGAAGCGCGGGTACTGATCATGCCTGGGTGGAACAACAGGTACGGTCGTGGTCGTGTGCAAGAACGAGTAGCTACGACGAGTGGGCATCAACGCGTCGGTTTTTTTTTTTTCAGCATGAAACTCGACGCTCACCCTTTTCTGCGCCAACCAATGACAAACTTGAAGACGCCATGTCTGTCTGGAGCACGGAACTGGACCTCGTATTTCCCGGGCTGACTGGGTACGGGTGGTAAGGCGGTACGGATGTGCGGGTCGAGCATGGTGAACTCGAGCTGCAGATCCAGAATACCGTCGTACGGCTTCCAGGTCGACGTCCGAGGATCGTACGCCGAAATGTACGCCGTGTAAACCTAAATGAGCGTGAGCGACCGGTCCATATGCAAAGGTATCACTACCGTACGATCTGGTCATTGATAGTGTACATCTCTGGTGCGTCGGTCTCGTTTACGCGGTGATGCTCTGTGCGGTCGATGCGAAGGACCAAGTTCTCCTGAAAGACCCAGGCGGCGACGTCCCTGACAAACTGGGCGTTTCCAGAGGGCATACCGTCTGGAAGCGGTTTCCTCGCGTACTCGTCGCTAAAGATGTCGAGGCTGCCCGCAAAGACGACGCGCGAGTTTTTGGTCGTCTGGAAGCCGGTGACGAGGCCGAGTTGGCTGCCTGCCCAGAGACCCTCGCCGGCTTTCTCTGCGGCGTCGACGATGGCGGGTGCGCCCGCGTCGTCGGATGTGTCGGCTGCGAAGCTTGTCGCGGGTGCGCGGAGGATGGGAACGAGATAAGGGCTGTTGCCGAGCGCGTGAGGGACGCCGGCGAACCAGACGGGGGCTGTGGCTGTGGTAAGGACGGGTGATGGGGCGACTTGGACGGGGATGAGCGTCGCCGGTTCGTCACGCTTGGGGTGGTGTGAGAGGAGGGGTGTACCTGGCGGGGGAGGGATGAGGGAGAACTCGGTCGCGAGGGACGACAGCGGGGTTTGTTTTTGGGAGAGCGTGATGAGGAGGTTGGTGTCCTCTGAGAGAAGGCCGACGAGGGATTGGGGTGTGATGTCTGCGGCGTATGCTGGGGTGGTGGGTTAGTGGGGTATCGCGGGTGTCCGTTTGAGACGCACATTTAGTTTCTGGGGTGAATAGGATGACGTGTGCGTAGTTGGGCACATCGTACGCGGCGATGGCGGGACTGGCGTCCTTTGGTGCGCGAAAGGTCAGGTCGTATCCTCGGTCTGGCAATGCATAAGGTGACTGAACAGAGAAGAGGATAAGTGACGCACTTTCGAGGCCATTGAAAAATATGGAATAGTTTTCCTTGTCCAAAGACGGGTCTATTAGAACGAGAACTTTGTCGCCCGTGCTCGACTTGGCACGAACAGACGCCAAATAAGTGAGACAAGAAACCAGCAAACCAATTGCAAAGCGCATCCTCGCCTTGGTGTCAAAGCGTCGTCGTTCGTCGACTTCCACGTTAACACAAGTGTTATTTGATATTGTGGCGGTGCTATTTATTCCCACATTTTCACGTGATCTCCTTGAATCCATTCACACCCCCCAAACTACTTAGAAAACCTTTACCATTTCTACACAACGTCAAAAAGGTCTAATGGATGACTCTACCAGCGAGTCGTCGACCCAGCTTCATTCCCATTCAGTCAACTCCGTTCTCGGTGTCAAGGGCGCGCTTCGCTTTCGTCGACATGGCGCAAGTCAGAAGGCGCACGTCGTCCTCAGACGCGTAGAGATCCCAGAAGACTCCCCTTACAACCAAGGTAGAGGACCCGTCGCTTACTTTAGTCTTTTCGCACAGAAGAGAATCGAGGTCAAGCCCGGCAAGGAAATCCTCCTCTCCGTAGCCTCCGACGACGGCTCCTTTACAGAACAGGCCGTCATCTTCGAAGGCGACCTTTCTGCCCTCTCTGACTCCAACTCGGACGAAGAGGAAGAGGTCGAAAAACAGATCGCTCATGATGATACCTTCTCTGACCCCCCCGCTGCCCATATCATTCCGCCAAAGATGCGGAGGACGTGGACAAAGCAACACGAACAGGTGAGCTCGGGCGAAGGTGAGCTTTCCCCACCTCCGTACCACATCCACTCCATCCGAGCCTTCGGTATGTCGCACTTAGATACCTTCCTCCCATCGCCGCCTACACACGTCTCCGTCGGCGTACAAGCCCAGCCGACTTGGTCTGTGAGTGCTGTACAGGTAGTCCCCCCTCCCATTCCCGTACAAGAGAATGCCCCAACCCTCCTTCATGAATCCACTGGACTGCCATCCACGTCCGTAAAAGAACCTGTACCATCACTAGAGCCTGACTCGTCACAAAAACTGATCCCCCCACTTGATAACCGTTTGGTAAGTACACTCCATGTCACTACGTACCGCATTCTCAGCCACCGTAGATACCGCATGATGATCGCTCTCGAAGTCTGTCCCCGATGAGCATTGGTTCCACACCTAGCACCCCCCAATCACCCATCCATACGCGCAGTTCATCCACCCACGGCGTACCACCCACACCCACCAAACCAACCAGTGCTCCACGAGGTAAACCTTTGCCAGCACCGCCAGTGGAAAAACAAGAACCACCTTGGATCCATCTCGAGGATGCAGGTAGCAGGACGTCACAGATCAGCCCCATATCCTCTGAGACCGTCGACATGGACCTCCAATCATCGCCGTCATCGCAATCCTCTGCCTTGTCTGATGATATCCCTGGATTTATCACCGGCGCTGCTTCTCGCCGCGTTCGCCCCCCATCTCCCCTCGTGCTTCCAGTAGCACCCTCAAAGTCCAACGCTGCCGCTCAAACCCCAGTCCCACAATCGGCTCAGACGATAGTAGCTTCCCCTGCGTCCACTGTCGCTACCACTGCGGCACCCTTTGCAGCCGAGTCTGTACCTGATAAGCTCGATCCTCCTCCTGCCACTTCCAAACGTGCACCTATCAAGAACCCATTCGTCTCCGCTGGATTCATTACGGAATTCGTGGGAGAAAAGGACTCGCTGACTACCAGAAAGACGCCTACGGACCATTTGAGCATCTCTGATAACACGGTGAGCTGACTGTACGGATTTCTCTTTCATTCGTATCCATCATGTTGAACAGCCCAGCCCCGTCGAGCAACCGCGCATCAAGACGGAACCAACTTCACACGATAGCCTTCCCCCACCCAAGGCATCGCCCGTGTCACAGCAGTTGAAGTTGAACATTCCGGAGAAGGAGTTACCACCATCTCTGAGCCAGTCATTCTCTGCTCTATCCCAATCCCGTCAACAGCCAACTTACACCTCGCCATATCCCAGCGGACCTCCTCATGTCGCGAAAACTGGCTATCAACCCATCATGTCTGCTAATGACCCGCGGTTGTCATATACGTCGACTGGTTCGATTTCCAATCCTCTCAATATCCGTCCGTCGAGACTTGCTCCAGCTAACAAATCGGGCGGGGGTCGAGGGCAGTCGCCAAGGACAGCACCCAAAAAGAAGGTGGTGGTAGGCAGTGGCTGGCCATACAATAAACAGACCAACGGACACGCAGCGGCGACAAACTCGATAAGTGCCTCACCCCCTATCGCGAAAAATACTCTCCCGGTCGTACGACCGCTGACACCGGAAAGCACTCGGTCGTCGACGACACCGCCTGGTCTTTCTGGTCTCGCACCATATTCTTCACCATCCCCGCCTGGTTTCTTGCATAGTTCGTCAGGGCCCAAACAGCCTGCACCTATAGATCAGGGTAGGTTTGGATTGTTCTCCCAATCTGTCACTTCGACACCCCAAATCAAGCACGGTGAGCCTTCATCGTCGGTCATGCTTGAATGCATTTTCAAAAATCGTCTACAGAAATGAACGACTGGGGAAGTCCCTTGTCGCAGTCTCCCATTAGCATTTCGGTCCCGAACATTCCTATACAAGCACCTCGGCCCATCGCTCCTCCGTCTGCAGCTTCCACCGTTCTCCAATACACACCTCCTTCGCATGGACAAGCAGGGTCAAACAGTTCGACGCCATCGCGTGGTGTCAAAGGCAAGAAGCGCGCGTTAATGTCTGACGCTGACATAGACGCCGAGAGTGCTCGTCCGCGAAAGCGTTCGACGTTGTGGCCGTCTCACGACCCCATACATTCGGTTCAAGTTCAAAGCGACGATGACCCGGGGATCAGTTATCTTTCGTTTAGTTCCGACGGGCAGCGCCTGGCTCTTATATGTAATGACCGCACGATTCGAATATGGAACATGCCGAGTAGAGTGGAGACAGCGCGGCTCGGACAAAATGCACCGATTGTGGCCGTCGCTTGGATGTCGGACGATATGGGTGTTGTGGCGTTGGGGCGGGACGGGGTTATTAGCAAGTGGACACGCACGGTACGTTTTTCGCTCTGGATTTGTAGATGCGGCTTCTTGATCGAGGGACAGAATCAGAACCATTGGCAGTGGGCAAAATTGTTGGACGCTGGCAAGGAAGATTCAATCTGTTTTGCGTACAGGCGTGACAGGATTGCCGTTGCATTCCCGCGGATGGGCGTCAAGGTCTGGATATGGATCAAAGGTGAGCCGTTTTGTGGACGCAAGGTACTACCATTGAACGCCAGAGATAGGTACATGGCAACCCCAACGGTCGATTCTACGGCAGAACGTGACATCTATCCAGTTTGTCGAGGACGGGGAAGCTTTGATTGGTGGTACTAGCGATGGCGTCTTGTATGCCCCTTTGTTGCGTTTCTTCGACTTTTTGGCTGACAGGGCATGTGTCAAGGTGGTACTGTCAGGTGCCAAACGGGACACTCCGTGCGTACGCCTTCCTCAAGGCCAAAGTGTGGGTCATGGTTCCTTCAGGCACTACCACGTCCCCTAACGACGAGATGCAGGTATCATCTAGACGTCAACGTGCCAGGCACCCATGCCTTGGTGTCGCAGGCAGGTGGACGGGCTCACTTGGTGGGAATCCAGCAGACGGACCACAAGGGCAAGATCGAGCAAGTGTATTCCACGACTGGAGATGCTTCGGACCAATCGCAGATTGTCGGCGCTGTATTCGCCAGTGGCTGCAAGACGGTCTTGTTTGGGTCGACAGACAGCAATCTGCTGGTGTGGGACAAGTCCAAGGGGGAGGTGATTTGCGGGCTGGATCATGGCGAATGTGGGTGGACGTTTTCTCGCTGCCGCACGCGGGCTGACTGTGTGTCGTTTCCCAGCCGAACAAGTGCAAGCCGTTGCCGTGAGTCTACGAGAATGTGTGGCGTCTGCCGTGCTGACATGTGCATCTATGCAGTCCATCGACCGCGGCACGCAAGCGTGCATTGTGACTGGCACCAAGAGTGGCGTACTGTCTTGGTGGCACCCTCCGTTAGTGGAATCATGATTTGTACGCCGACCTAATTTTTCCGACGAAGCGTCGCAAACCTGATATCCCCAAACAGAAGATTTGACATGTTTTTTTTTTTTCGTCCAGCTATACAGGATCTTGCATACTGCTAAACACACCTACAGCACCGTAATGTGGACCTTTGGGGTGACGGGGATGATACACTGTATCAGTATCGCACAATCATCCTTTTTTTTTTTTCTTCCCTACGTTATCATAGGGCATGCACACTATCAGTAATGTTTGTAGTACGAAACGCCAATTATTTTTTTGGGTATTTTTTGTTTGCGAGGCCAATATTTGTGTGTGTTTATCCTTGCTTAGGGCAGGTTCATGTCGCGAGCAAGGTCGACCTTGCGATTTCGTGTCGAAGCCAAAGTCAATCATCCTCCGTTCGCCGTCGCCAACATCGTCCTTTGTATCTTTTCGGACGTTTGTGCGTCTTTTTATTGTACTTTTTACGTCGCTGGTCACAGCGTGGCGACTCACTACCGGCTTTTCTTGCAAACACAGAGACCAACCGTGCTCGCCGCGATTGCGTTAGCTGCACTAGCTCAAGCCTGACAAGCTCGCGTCTTGCCAACTGATCCTTCTCGTCCCGGTGAGTCCGTTCGACCCACCCGCGCGCCATCACGTAGACGGCGTTTTTGCTGGCGTCGCACAGCCTCGACAGCGTGGTTGTCATGCTGCAGCGGTGTGCCAAGCGTTCTAGAGCGGGTCTCGTGCGTGTCACCTTTCGACTGGTTCTGACCCATCACTTGCATTCAAGCCCGTCGTCATCACGATCCGTGTTGGAACTATCTCGCCGACAATGCAAACCATCAAGTGTGTCGTAGTAGGAGACGGTGCCGTTGGGAAGGTGCGTGGCTGGCCGCTGCTCTCTCCAATGGCTCGAGCACGCGACTGATCGTGATGTTTCAGACATGTCTTTTGATATCGTACACGACCAACAAATTTCCGAGCGAGTATGTTCCGACCGTACGTCGTCCTCCCTTGTTCACATGGGGTGGGGGAAAAAAACATGCGAGCCCTGTATGCTAGGTATTTGATAACTATGCCGTGACCGTCATGATTGGTGAAGATCCGTACACGCTCGGGCTGTTTGATACTGCCGGTTCGTTGGTCTCGTTCGGCTCATTATTCGCTGTCTCACGGCACAAACGTCTTGTTTCACAGGTCAAGAGGATTACGACCGGCTCCGTCCATTATCATACCCGCAAACAGACGTTTTTCTTGTTTGCTTTAGTGTCACCTCCCCGGCGTCGTTTGAAAATGTCAAGGAGAAGTGGTTCCCCGAGGTACACCATCACTGTCCGGGGGTGCCGTGCCTCATCGTCGGGACGCAAATTGATCTGCGGGATGACCCTCAAGTCATTGAGAAGCTCGCTCGACAGAAGCAGCGGCCGGTAACGAGTGAGCTGGGAGAACGCCTCGCGAGGGAACTTGGGGCGGTCAAATATGTGGAGTGCTCTGCCTTGACACAGAAGGGGCTGAAGAACGTGTTTGACGAGGTGCGTCTTGTTCGGGGTGTCTGGACCGTATTGATGCCGAGGTCGGCAATTAGGCGATCGTTGCTGCTCTCGAGCCACCCGTGGTCAAGAAAAGTAGAGGATCTAAATGTGTCGTCGTTTAATGTAGCAACTCCCACGGAATGTCTCGCTCGATATCTTCCATTTCCTAACGACTCCGCTTTTACGCTCCTCTTCTGCCTCATATATCCTTGACGTTTCTCGTTAGCTCATTGGTGTCGTATTTTTCCCCCTCTCGCCTTGCGCTCATGGTTCCATTTTTTTTACCCATCCTCGATGTTCTTTGACCACCATTCTCGCTTCTCCATTGCACGAGTAATTTGCGCCGGAGGGGCACCCTTTTTTGTCACGCGTTTAGACCGAAACTGTAAGCCGATCTTGCACTTTCTTTTCAGAGTTCCTTTTTTTCGCTCGTGATAATGACGACCACATGGATGATTCTTGGGCAAAGAGGAAGTACAGGGATGGTGTGTTTGGTCATATACCCCTTTAGCTCGTACTAGGCATCGTTGTTCTCTAGTATAGAGAATGGGCACACGAGGTACTGGGTGATTCACCGCCAATGTTCCGTCGTGCACAAGGGGGGAAATTTGGATGCCCACGTTAGAGCGATATCTCCGGAGGCTGAGGAGAAGACTAAGTAAGCCAAGAGTAAAAAAAAAGGGGGGGAGGAGATCGAAAACGTACGATGCCGCGGGTTTCGAACGCGAGCCAGTCGCCTGTGCCTGTTGGGAAGAGGCCCATGGAGCGACATTTCCAGAGGCCTACGAAGAGGGTGAGGAGGTTGCAGAGGACATACACAAGTTTTTGAGGGAGGAGAGCTGTGTTGGAGGACGAGGACGAGGACGTGGTGGGCAAGAACGGTGTGAACGCTGTGTGTAGTATCGTGGGTTCATCCAAGGACCGAGCGAGACGAAGGTACGACGCACCCGTGTGCATCCCAGCGATATTCTTGACGGGGGAGACGAGCAACATGAGGACGATGCCCATGCTAAAGATCTGTACGCCGCCGCCGGACATGTAGAGCATGAAAGCTTGCATGGGGAGGGATTTGGCGGGGGCGATGGCCAGGTCCCATGCGCGTTTTTCTTTGAGGGCTGCGTAGGCTGGGGTTGGAGTGGTGGTGGTAGATTTGGAAGGTGTTCTTGTCTGGTGTTTGGTACGACGGTAATTAAACAGTAAAGGCAGAGGCGAGAAGGAGGAGGGACGTACTTGAGTGATGGTGTGGAGGTTGGTAAAGTCGGGCGGTGGTGCGAGGTTTTTCCATCTACGTTGAGTTAGTTGTCAGTGTTAGTACGGTTGGACGTTGGGATGTCGAGTACGGACTTGGGATGGTCTATCGAGGCATAATCGAGCATGGACGACATGGTCGTATGGTAATCGCGACAAACTGTTGTTTCGATAAAAACGTGACTCAACGTATGTAATTTACATGCAACAATAGCTAATCACGAGTCCTAACAAGTATTTCAACATTTACAAGAGTAACCAACACCCCCCCTCATCAGGCAGAGCCTGCTTGTCGAAAGATGAGTGAATAATCATTAGTGACCTTGGCATTGACATTTTGAAGGTTATCACTGTAAACACGTTCTTCCTGGGGCCCATAATGTTCCGCCGGTGTAGTAACAAGTGCCCGAGCTTCTGAAAAGTAAATTGTGGGGAGAGTGGGGGGGAAATCCATCTCATCAACGCTTGCGATGGCCCATCCTACACTGGTTCCACAGAACGGATTTCCGGGGCTTGAGACATGCACGACAGCTAGATCCTCATTTTCTTCGTTGGTGAGCCACACCGTGCCATTTTCGGGGGCGTTTGCCCAAATCGCAGCCTGGATATGGACCACGTTTCCAGCAGAGATATCGACGCCTTTGATGTAGTTGCGCGCAAAGGGGGCTCCCACGCTCAAACTGCTCAACGTGTACCAAGCTGGGTATAAGACAAAAAAGAATCAGACAAATTGAGAAGTATGGTTTAGTTAACACTTGCTCACGCCGGATAAATTGACCCCCGTTAGCATACGTACGAGTGGCGAGGCCAATTGCAAGAGAGTTGCATTGGGGAGAAGTATTGACGCCGAAACCGACGAAAACATCAGCTTGGAATATCGCTTGTTTGCCATGGTCTGGCACCGTGTGTATAGCTGGAATTTTGACATCGGCTGCAATGGAAACAAAATCCTGTTGAATGTTTTACAAAAATGATGCGATCAGGAAATAGAACAATAACAAACATTGTTCGTACTGGACAACTTGGTCCCAGTCATTCCGGAGAAGGACTCCGCCATAACAATAGAAACGAGCAAGAAGCCGAAGATGAGGGCGAAATGGAATACCATGGCGAACATAAACTTGAATGTACGATGCTATCAAGGACGAAACGTACATCATGAGAGCGGTCTCCCGTGCTTTTATTCTTGCTGTCATGTAGATAATCTGGCGCTGGCGAGTCGCCGTCTTTCCTCATTCTCGAGCTTGAGACAGATTGATAGCCTGGGTTTCAGCTTGCATTAAAACATAGGGGATGCAAGGTGAAACGAGGCGCCTGCCAAGTGTCGACAACCTACATACCCGGGAAATGCTCGCATTAAGCCTCCGTTTGACTTGCACGTCTGTC
>JBBPJL010001163.1:0-10930 GCA_038088675.1 Xanthoconium separans
ACCCGTTGCCATTCATCTGCTTCCGTCGATAACCGCTGTGATAGCTTGTTCTGTCCAAAGTATGAAGACGCTTTCCTTCAGCTGTATCGATGCCTAACATGCCTCAGACAGAGTGGATATTCACGAATCAGACACCGTGACAGCCCGTTTGAACTACCCGGCTCAAATACGGGGGACTGATGGTGATGTCCACAAGGACCGTCTCACGGTGGCCGGGGAGGCTACAGAATCTCGCTCTCGTAAAGAGGGCTGGGTATCCAGTCCGGGAACGTGGCCACGGCGGACTCTCCAGGAACATTGCAGCTACTCCTCGCGACCAAGGTAAGCTGCACCGTGAATTTTGGCGCCATTTAGGGTGCCGACCCAACGTTTAGCCTCAAGGCCAAGATGGAGAATGGTGTCTTGACGGTGACGTTCCCGAAATCGAACTCTGAGCTATAAGCGCAACGCGTAGCCATCCAGTAGATTCATTTCTTCCTTACTTCTCGCGGTCGGACGTAAGAGCTTACAATAGAACCAATGTATTCAATACGTTCTAGATGTACAACACAATAACTCGTGACCTTTCCGAACACAGAGAAAAGAATGCAGGAACGAGACAAAATGTACTACCTAAGTTAGAGTATTTGTAGTCATGCTCGCGTTTACTTCAGATGACACTGTCCTCTACAAGGTTTCCAGAGATCTGCCCATACCCTATCCCGAGTGCTGATCAAGACGCTAATGTTCCGTAGGGGGGCGGCATTCGATAATATACCTTGGAAAGCCGGCTCTCTATTGGATTCGACTTGTTCACACTGCGTGCTTCGTCATTGCCTCACGGTCGCCTTTAGCACTCCATGGGTCCTGGCGACCGTCCCATCCAACTCTTATCCATGGTCTCTCATCGAACGCAGCATTTTTTTTCATCGCGTAGCAATATATTCTAGAGTCATCGACGTGATCAGCTGAGAAGTATTAATGTCCTGGAACTTGAAGTCATCGAGATCTGACGGACGTGACATGTAACAATTGAATCTTCCTGCCCGCCTGTCTGAACGAAAATCTACAGCGTTATTCGTGCGTCACTCCGTCAAATGGAATTTGTCACCTTCTTCATGTTTCATGCATTGATCGTCAATGGTTTGACATGTCTAAAAGTTCTTACCTGGGCAACGGTGAGTCCGTTGTACGCATGGAAGCACGCCCTACCTTACTAGAGTGGAGGTACGGATTTTTACCGCTATCGGTCCTGAAGCCAGAGGAACCATGACGACATGTTAGAGTACGCCGTGAAGTGTCATCGGACGGAGCGGCGCGGTCGTCACGCCATTGTGAGCGATGTTTACACGCGTACAGGTTGTTAACGTTCATCGGGAACTTGAAGTATAGCATCACGATCATACCGACTTGACACAACAATGGCACACAACGCCAAACTAATTCGGTAAAATCAGCATCTTGGCACAACCCACCACTCGAAGCACTAGTTCATATGTCTACTGGTCCTCGGAAGCGCACTCGAACTGGAGGAGGAGATTCGATATTGGGTATGGAACTTCCTGATGATCTTTCACCAAACCTTGCCCGCCGAGTCCAGCAAAAAATATTCGCCCCAAGGTTCGTGTATCATCCGACCTGTTTGGCAAGTTTTCGTTTACGGGTGTCACTACATACGTTTCATTTTGTTTAGGATGGATATATATGAACGCGCAGATTCGAAGCTGGTAACTGTGAAAATTGAGTTGTCCGGCTTGAAGCGCGAGGACGTCATGATCAGTTTGCTGCACGACAAGTTGACCGTTTCTGGCGAGATTGTAAACGAAGGGGGATCCCAAATATACACCTGTCGTAACCTCCCCCGTGGAAAATTCAAAGAATGCTTGACTGTCCCACTTGGCTTGAAAGTACGTTAAGCAAGATTTTACTTGTAAATTCAGGCTTGAGTTGCAAATTAGCCCGAGGACATCAAGGCACGAATGGAAAATGGCTTACTGACTGTGACTTATCCAAAGGATCCGCCGTATCAGGAACCCCACTACATATCGATTGAGTAGAGGTATGGTCTCTACCTCCTTTGTGAGATAAACATTGACTTAACTCTAGCCCAGAAATCGAATTGAAGGGACTCGGGGTTTATTCGTGCAGATCTGATATATTGCAACACCATGATGTCGATCATGTTGATCTTCGCCGCAGTCTTTGTTTTAAGATGGGAATTTGTGCTTTAGCTTCAGTTTACTTGCTTGGGCTTATGGAATCACACTCTGGCGTTGTTGAACCCACAGATTACATACCGCGAGCAATAAATGTAGTAAGTCATAAAAATAGTCCGTTCCTTTTCTGTAAATTGACAAATAGACGTCAATATAAATTACATCCAAAAAAGGAATTCACCTGTGATGGAACGTGCTCGAAAAGTACGGAAGGCTCAGCAAAGTGCTAGAGCATCCAGGTCCAGTCTCGATATGTCTCCTCGGCAATTCGAGTCAGTCCCGTTTCACTATAAAAGCTATCGTGTTCGAAGACAACTCTCGGATCATCCTAAACTCAGCGTCCACTACAAGCTTCAACTAATACCTCGCACATCGATAAACCATGTCGCTCTTGCGCTTCTACTACCCGCTCACCGAGTTCGACCGTCTATCTGATGACGCGCTCGTAGCCTGTTGCCAACCATCTGCTTTTGCCAACAACCGCCGTGGTGGCTTGTTCCGTCCCAGGTATGTAGATGCTTTCCTTCAGTTCTATATCGATTGCCTAACATACCTCGGACAGGATGGACGTTCACGAATCTGAGGAAAACAACACCGTGACAGCCACGTTTGAACTGCCCGGCTTGAAGCCGGAGGACATCACCATCGATGTCCACAAAGATCGTCTCACGGTTGCCGGAGAGGCTACGGAATCTCGCTCTCGTGAAGAGGGCGGATATTCAGTCAAGGAACGTAGCCATGGCAAGTTCTCTAGGACATTGCCACTGCCGCTCGCGACCAAGGTAAGTTGCACGATGAATTTTGAGAGCTCGAGTTTAGGATGCTTACCCAACGTTTAGCCTGATGATGTTAAGGCGAAGATGGAGAATGGCGTCTTGACGGTAACGTTCCCGAAATCGAACCCCGAGCAACAAGCGCAACGCATAGCCATTCAGTAGATCCATTTCTTCGTTACCTCTCGCGCGGTCGGACATGAGACTTTACAATATAGCCAATGTATTCGATACGTTCTAGATGTACAGCACAATAAGTCGTGACCCTTCCGAACATAGAGAGAGAATGCAGGAACGAGACAAGACGTACTAGTATTTGTAGACATGCTCGCGCAAGGTGACTTTGTCGCACCATCTTGCATCGGTATCCAGATACAAAGGCGGAGACAAGGTCCACTAAAAGGCTCAGGTGTCCTGGCCATGGACCAGGCGTCACTGCGTCAAATGGAGGAGACAAATTCCATTTGATTTGTCTCCTTTCATGTTTCATGTTGGCTGTATACATGTGTTGATCATCGACGTGTTGGAAGGTTCTTTACCTGCGGTAATGGTAAATCGTACGCATGAAAGCACGCCCTACCTTACTACATAAAGTGAAGGCACAGATTTTTATTATTGGTCCTGAGGTCAGAGGAACCATGACGACGTCGCGAAGTCGTGTTGGAGTACGTGTAGTGTCCATCAGACGGAGCGGCGCGGTCGTCACCCCATTGTCAATGTAGTTCACCGCACATACTACCAACTTGTGCATTTGACACAACAATGGCACACAACACGGCAAATTCGTAATACAGCATTTTGACACAAACCACACTTGAAGCACATGTCTACTGGTTCTCGCAAGCGTCCTCGACATGAAGGAGGGGATTGGACATCGGATTCGGATCCCATTTGTGCTCTTGTCTCGAAGCCAAAAATATTCACTCCAAGGTTCGTGTATTATCCGACCTTTTGCAACCCTTCGTTTAAGTACGGGCGTCGTTGTCACTACATTTCATCTCGTTTAGGATGGACAGATATAGGAGTGGAGATCCGAAGGTGGTAACAGCGAAAATCGAGTTGTCTGGCTTGAAGCGCGAGGATGTCATGATCGACTTGCTGCATGATAAGCTGACTATTTCTGGCGAGATCATAGACCAGCAATCTCGAGAGGGGTCACCAACATACACCCGTCGTGAGCTCCCATATGGAAAATTCAATCAATGCTTGGCAGTCCCACTTGGCTTAAGGGTATGTCATGCAAGAATTTACTTGTAAATTCAAGACTGAGTCGCTATTTAGCCAGAGGACGTCAAGGCACGAATGGAGAATGGCTTACTAACTGTGACTTATCCAAAGGATGCGCCGTATCAGAAACCTCACCACATATCTATTGAGTAAGAGGTATGGCCTCTACCTCTGTAGTGAGATAAACATTGACTCAACTCTAGCCGAGAAATTTCAATGGAGTGACTCGGAGTTTATACGTGCGAATTGGTTGATCATGTTGATGTTTTCCGCGGTTTTTGTTCTAAGACGAGCTTCAGCCTTAGTTTACTTGCCTGGGCTTATGGAATCACAGTCTTAATCCATGTTGGACTCTGGCGTCGTTGACAAAATCCTTTGAACAGAGTACACTCTGCGAGCATTGAATGCATTCAAATAAAGTCAACTGGCATGACGAACATACCACTTTCTCGCGACATGGCAAGGCTTAGGCTCCTTGCTTGAGATATCAGTCAATAAAAGTTGAAAAATAGAATAGTCGTTCGCTATCAAAGGATTGTTCCTTTTCTGTAAATTGACAAATAAACATCAAGAAACCGCATCCAAAAAAGGAACTCACCTGTGATGGAACTTGCTCGAAAAATACGGAAGGCTCAGGAAAGTATTAGAGAATCCAGGTCCAGTCTCGATGCGTCTTCATGATCCTAGTTCTTTACGCGAAAATGTCCTGTTCCACTATAAAAGCTGCCCTGTGGAAGTCAACTCTCAGATCCTTCCAAAAACTTAGCGTCCACTACAAGCTTCAGCCAACACCTCCTCGTACATCGTATCAACCATGTCGCTCTTGCGCTTCTACTATCCAACCGAGTTTGATCGTCTATCTGACGATGCGCTCGTAGCCTGTTTCCAACCATCTGCTTCTGCCGATAATCGCAGTGGTGGCTTGTTTCGTCCAAGGTTTGGCAAACGCTTTCCCTCAGTTCTATCAGTACCTAACTTATCTCGGATAGGATGGATGTTCACAAATCTGAGGAAACAAACACCGTGACAGCTACGTTCGAACTGCCCGGCTTAAAGCGGGAGGACATCACCATCGATGTTCACAAGGACCGTCTCACGGTTGCTGGGGAGACTACGGAATCTCGCTCTCGTGAAGAGGGCGGATACAAAGTCCGGGAACGTAGCCATGGGAAATTTTCTAGGACATTGCAACTGCCGCTCGCGACCAAGGTAAGTTGCGCGATGAATTTGAGCAGTCGATTTTTGGACGCTAACCCAAGGCTTAGCCTGATGATGTCAAGGCCAAGATGGAGAATGGCGTCTTGACGGTGACGTTCCCGAAATCGAACCCAGAGCACCAAGCACAACGCATAACCATTCAGTAGATCATTTCTCCATTGCTTCTCGCGGTCGGACGCGAGACCTTACAATACAACCACTGTATTCCATACTATGAATCATTATTAGAGAAAGATTGCAGGAACGAGACAAGCCATAGTTTAGAATATGCATTAGTTATATCACTTTCCTTCAGTGACGCAGATCTCAGTGGGGTGACTTTCATAAGAAGGGCATTGCGTGGGCGAGGGCAGTGGTTGAGGATCTTGGACATACCCCACCATATCCACGTCCTCATCATCGAACACAACGCCTTTTGCCACCACGTAGCAATCTGTTCCTCGACATGATCAACTCACAAGTATGGATATGGTATAAGAAGAAGTAATTGATGTCTCGATTCCGTCTTGATTGGAGAGTCTATCCCTTTAGCAAGTTAGGCCTTCCTTGATGTATGTCTCCTGCACCTCCATAACCCTGTCGGATCAGGAATTTTTGTCTTTTTGTTGTTCATTCACTATACACTTGCAAAACCCACCCTACCTTGCGAGAGTGAGAACAGTACTTGCAGGTTTTGAGAAACCATGATGCCAACGCAAAGTGGTCGTTCGGCGTAGCTAGCTAACCTTTTATGTAAATTGACAACAAACGTCAATATATATCCAAAAAAGGAACTTACCTACGGTGGAACTTTCTCGGAAAAATACGGAGGGCTGTTAGAACGCTCAGGAAAGTACCAGAAAATCTAGGCCCGGTTTCATATTTCATACGTCTTCATAATCCTTAGTTGTTTACACGGATCTGTTCCGTTTCACTATAAAAGCTGCCCTGTGCGAGCAAGTCTGACTCTCAGAACATTCCAAAGTTCCAGCTAACACATCGTACCAACCATGTCGCTCTTCCGCACTTACTACCCGCTCGAGTTTGATCGTCTATTCGACGATGCGCTCGCAGCACGTTGCCAACCCTCTGCTTCCGGTGCCTTGTTCCGTCCGAAGTATGCAGATGTCCCTTCAGCTCTATATTGACGCCTAACATTTCTCGGACAGGATGGACGTCCACGAATCTGAGGAAAACAACACCGTGACAGCTACGTTTGAACTGCCCGGCTTAAAGTCGGAGGACATCACCATCAATGTCCACAAGAACCATCTCACGATCGCCGGAGAGGTTACGGAATCTCACTCTCATGAAGAGGGCGGATATTCAGTCAAGGAACGTAGCCATGGCAAGTTCTCCAGGACATTACAGCTCCCTTTCGGGACCAAGGTAAGCGCCTCGATAGCTTTTTTGAACTTCGCTCGCTGACCAAACGCCTAGCCCGATGATGTAAAGGCGAAGATGGAGCATGGTGTCTTATCAGTGACGTTCCCGAAATCAAACCCGGAGCAGCAAGCCCATCGCGTAACCATTCAGTAGTTCCATTTCTTCGTCGACTTCGCTATATGCCCAATTTTTTTACTGTATCAGTTCGAAATGTACAGCGTAATAGCGCGTAACCTTTGTAAAGTATCATGGCACATTAGCAATATTACGCGAACAAGGCACAACGTACTCAGTCCAACTCATCGGATTGAACAATTGTGATCATGTGCGTTTGCGTTGTCCTTTTCCTAGTAATGGATAGATTGGCAAGATGAACATCCACTTCGTTCCACGAAGGTGATATTCCCTCCAGGGATATTTCATGCTTAAGCTGTTCGAGGGATGGCAAGATTGCTTTCAAGATCAACGCGACCCGCCTGGCATCGTCGATGAGCGAGTTTCCTAAAATCAACTGAGAAACCATCGAAGGGCAAGTTCTACCACAGGGATTCTGGAGATCTACCCACACCGTATCTCTTGTGTCGATTACAATGGCGAGCTCCCGTAGGCATGGACAATGCTCGACAAGCTTGAATAGACCTTTGAAAGTGGGTATGTCTATGAAGCGCTCGGTGGTCGGAAGAGAATGATTGAGATCCAACTCTTCAAGGAATGGCCAAGAGGACGCAAGAGCTTCTAATGTCTCGTCATCCATAGAGAGCGTGCAATATTTAGAGGTTCACCGAGCGGAGAAGATGAAATGAGAATATTGGTCGAATGGCACTCAGGTGAACGATAGGTTTCGGGGAGAAGAGACTGCGACCATGATACAGAGAGATCTTCCGGAGAGATTGGCAGCGAAAACGGGTAGATGTTGAGTTACAGAGGTCATGTAATTCGAGCGGTGATTGCGAATTCATGACCACGTCACAGGTCAGATGGGAAACGAGAGGAAAAGAGGTATGTCGAAGGACCCATTGCACTAAGTGAGCGATCGTTGATGCCACGATATGGATGGATGTGAGAACAGGGAGGGGAACAGGAGGAAGTTGAACTTCTTGAAAGCGTGCCTAGTTACCATGCCAGGAGAGGTCAATATGAAGGGAAGTAAGAGTCTCGAGTCGACAAAGATGTTCATATGCCCGGGCATCTAGAATAGTGAACGACCCATGAACCAAGTTCCGCCAGCTACATACAGCTTGGGATAGACTTTGAATTATCCCAGCTGGTGTCTGAAAATGTTCATTGCCGTGCGTCAGCAGATTGCCTTCAACTCTGGAAGCATTGATGGTGTGGGGATGACACGGCCCACAGTAACGAATGGGTAACCGCAGTATCAGAGCAAATATCCGTTTCCAGTGAAACAGACAGCAGCAATGCGAGACGTGTACCTTCGCATCCGCTCCCAGTGTTCGTACGTTGGTATTTGATAGGTCATCTACCATCACGATCAGTCGCCCCCATCCAAAAAGCATGGGTTCAATGAATGAAAGGATCTGCTTACGTTCTTGTCATATACGTACCTGTCGCCTCCGTCAGACGATTTAAGTTGATTTCTGCCGAATTGAGCTCGTGCCACAGACTGTTTAACGAAGGGTCCTCGAAGATACGACAGGTTCGTGCAAGACGTGCAAGCGTACCTTGATCGGCGAAACTGCATACTACTTCGAGTACTTCGACAAGTTGCAACGCCGGATACGTGTCGACCTGGAACCGTGGAAGAGGAATGGGCCCGAGGGGAACATCTGTGTGAACTGGAGAGCGGCTTTTGAGTCGCGCACTGCGTCGAACAAGGTGATCGCGACACCATTCATGTGCCCTATTCAAACCCCGCAACATCCCGCTCTGTGACCTTCGACCAGCTCGCAACCCATATGACAGCCTTCGCTTATTGAGTCGCTGGTGTACAACTGATCCGCACAACTCGAGGATGAAAACGGCGACAGCCTTTCCCAACTACACCAAGGATTTGTAGGTACCTACACATCCGAGTCATCGGTTGCATCTCGTCCCGTATCTCAGGCCTATCCACTCTTATCTATGCTCTCTTCATCGAGTGCAGCACCTTTTTTTCACCACGTAGCAGTCTGTCTCAAGGCTATCGATGTGATCAATTCTGTGCTCTGTAAGGCACTGGTCTTGCGGCCGTAACGCTCTTGCCCAAAGCGATTTCTCCTCCTTTTCTTGTGTGGTCGGTGCGACAAGCCCTTCATACTGGTAAGTCTATGATATTCCTAGCAATCTAGAGCGTCCTGACATCTACGTATGATTAGCATTGATATATGCCTAGCGCTCCAATTTTTAATCCTTCCGAACCTTCTTGAATTTTCAATTATCTTTTTGTTGTTCGCTTGGTTTGGTTTGACACGCGCACAAGGATGCTGTTGGCACGAAGTTCCTGCCTGGTATTCTAGCGCGATAACAATGCAATGCCTCACACCCTCAGATCACGAGCCCCGGTGAGCAGCCCTTAGGCTCGTCCAAGTCTGCACTCCTATCATAGGTATCGGAAGCTGACCGTCGTCGATCGACGATAACGGATGTCTCCATACTCGACCAGTTACACTCTAATGGCTTCCCTTGATATTTGTCCCCCTGGTTACATTCGCTGCAGTATCGCTGCCCTCTCGCAAGGGACTTGGACTGTGTGATCCATTACTGCGTATGTAAAGTACGATCTTATAGAAGTAAAGGTTCTCTACCCAACACATTGCTCCGCTTTGCCAGAACCATCTTTCCTTTCTTGTCAATTGACAAATAGATGTCAATATAAAACATATCCAAAAGAGGAACTCGCCTTTGTGGGAACTCGCTCGAAGTTCACCGAAGGCTCGCGAAAGTACTAGAGAATCCGTGTCCGTTCGCGACATGTCCTCATACTTCTAGTCCCTTACGCACAAATGTCCTATAAAAGCTGCCCGTACGAGGGAGAACTCACCAAGAACAACGCTCAGCATCCACTCCAGGCAAACTACAACCAGCACTCTCGATCACATCGTGTCAACCATGTCCCTCTTGCGTTTTTACTACCCGCTCACCGAGTTCCACCGTCTGTCTGACGACGCGCTCGCAGCATCTGCTTCCGCTGATATTCGCCGTGGTTGCTCGTTCCGTCCAAGGTATGAATATGTAATCTGTCAGTCATATATCAATGCCTAACATATCCCCAGCATGGATGTTCACGAATCTGAGGAAACCAACACCGTGACAGCCACATTTGAACTACCCGGCTTAAAGCCGGAGGACATCACCATCGATGTCCACAAGGACCGTCTCACGGTCGCTGGGGAGGCTACGGAAGCTCGCTCTCGTGAAGAAGGCGGATATTCAGTCAAGGAACGTAGCCATGGCAGGTTCTCCAGGACATTGCAGCTCCCTTTCGCGACCAAGGTAAGCGCCTCGATAGCTTTTCGAACTTCGCTCGCTGACCAAACACTTAGCCCGATGATGTAAAGGCGAAGATGGAGAATGGTGTCTTGACGGTGACGTTCCCGAAATCGAATCCTGAGGAACAAGCACAGCGCATAACCATTCAGTAGATAATACATTATTTCTTTTCGTAGACCAGAGGCATTACTATACAACCAATTTATTGCATGTGTTCCAGATAAACACGCATAATAATTTGTAACCTTTGAAAAGCGTCATTGACACAGAAATAAATTACAACAACGGGATGTGACGTACTTTAGTACAATTCGTCGGATTGGATATTTGTGGTCACGTCTGCGTTTTTCCCGCGTCCCGTAGTTTGGCGAGATGAGTATTGACTTCGTTCCACAAGGGTGATAACCCCTGAGGGACAAATGTCTCCAGGTTTAGCTGTTCGAGGGAGGGAAAGACTGCTTTCAGGATCAATGCGACTCGCTCGGCATCAACAATGGGCGATTTGCCAAAATAAGTTCAGAAACGACCAAGGGACAAGTACCACCACAGGGTTTCTGGAGATCTACCCACGCCGAATCTCGAGTGTCGATCAAGATGGCGATGTTCCGTAGGCAAGGGCAGTGTTCGACGAGCTTGAACAGACCCTTGAAAGTGGGGATCTCAATGCGGCGCCCGTTGGTCGGGAGTGAATGATGGAGAGCCAACAGTTCAATGAAGGGCCAAGAA
>JBBPJL010001164.1:0-10928 GCA_038088675.1 Xanthoconium separans
GAAGCACAGGATAGTGAAGTTGCAACTCAGATGCTGCATACCCAGAACTCCGACATACCATATGTTAGAAATATACAGGTATGTAAATACTGTGAGCAGGAATTAATAGTAGAACAAGTAGGATAAATCCGGATGATGATATACACTAGTAGTATGTAGTTGTAAAGTAAGAAAAACAGCCTTGTGGTAATTAAACCAATGAGCCATCAAAGTAGGCTTCCAATATGCTTACCTCACAGTGCTGGTGCGCTAATTGAGCCATGCCGCGGCTGAGCTTTAATTCGTAGCAGCTTACCATCTGAGCACATGAAAAACAAACAATAGTTATTCAGCTAGAGCTTGTATTTACAAAGTAAGA
Source organism: Xanthoconium separans (assembly GCA_038088675.1). NCBI lineage: Eukaryota > Fungi > Basidiomycota > Agaricomycetes > Boletales > Boletaceae > Xanthoconium > Xanthoconium separans. Next base: position 359 of record JBBPJL010001164.1, read on the forward strand.
AAGCACAAAACTTCATTGCTACATCCTACAGCAATCTGTGTAGGGATTTGTCTCCAGTAAATTTCGTTGATCACTTAATCCAAGTTTTGTCTCTGTCACTTTTTGTCACTTTTTGGCACGTGATGTTCGTCGAATTTGCATGTCATCTACCTTATGATATGTCCACCCACACACTGGCATACAAGCCAGTTTCCAAGAAAGTTCAATCGGTGGTTGCACCGATCGACGAAGAATTTCGTATTACTTGTTCTCTCCCGGACGATCCTCTCGCTGGACTTACTCCCTTACCTACACATCCGCCGGACTTTGTTTTACCCAGGAACACGCTGACACATTAGATCTCGACCCAGCCAACTGGCTCTGGCCTGAAGAACTGAAGCTCGTTCGATGGATAGTCCACGAACACGAGACAGCTTTCGCTTGGGTCCCAACCGAGCGAGGCTGTCTAGACGAAAGATATTTCCCTCCCATCAAGATTCCAACCATACCCCATACTCCATGGGTGTTACGGAATATTCCTGTCCCTCCTGCGATCTGGAATGACGTCATACAGATCATCAAGGACTGGATTGCATCCGGTGTTTATGAACCTTCCACCGTGGCCTATCGGTCACAATGGTTCTGCGTTCTGAAACAGGACAAAAAGTCACTTCGCCTCGTCCACGACCTCCAACCTCTCAATGCGGTCACAATCCGGGACTCTTCCACCCCTCCCTTCGTCGAGCATCTTGCAGAATCCTTTGCCGGATACGCAGTGTATGGGATGCTGGATTTGTTTGCCAGATATGACCAACGACCACTTCATCCATCCTCGCATGACCTCACAACGTTTCCCAGCCCCATGGGTCCGCTTTGAGGGACCACCATCCCAATGGGGTGGACCAATTCGTTGCAGGTCTACCAAGGTGACATGATGTTCATTTTGCAGTTCAAAATCCCTCGCCATGTCTATCCATTCATGGACGACCTACCCATCAAATCCACCAAAACCCGCTATCAGAATCCGGATGGTACCTACGAGACCATTCCGGAAAACAAAGGTATCTGTTGCTTCATTTGGGAGCATCTCCAGGTTGTCCACCACATCCTCCAACGTCTTCAAAACATCAGCGCAACTGTATCCGCCAAGAAATTCATCCTTGCAGCACCTACCGCCACCATCGTCAGCCACAAGTGCACATTTGAAGGCTGGATTCCCCACAAAGACAAGGTACAAAAGATCTGGGACTGGCCCGAGTGTCAGATGCTCACCCATGTCCGTGGATTCTTGGGTGTATGTGGTGTTCTTCGTATTTTCATTCATGATTTCACTTCCATCGCACGTCCACTGGTGGATCTAACCAAAAAGGGGGTTCCCTTCCAATGGGAGGAGCCCCAGAAAACAGCCATGCAGCGTCTGAAGGACGCAATCTGTCATTCCCCAGCCCTCCGCTGGATTGATTACGAATCCGGAAATGAGGTTATCCTGGCCGTTGACACATCCGTGATTATGGTTGGGTACATCCTGTCGCAAATTGGGGATGACGGTAAAAGGTATCCGAACCGCTTTGGTTCCATCAGTCTCAACAAGGTTGAGAGTCATTACTCTCAGGCCAAACTAGAACTTTACAGACTCTTTCGCGCCTTACGGGTGGTTCGCATTTTTATTTTCAGACTCACTAACTTTACTGTCGAAATGGATGCAAAATATGTGAAGGGTATGATCAATAACCTGGATCTTCAGCCAAACGCGACCATCAATCGATGGATCACTGGTATATTGTTATTTTCTTTTCATCTTGTCCATGTCCCAGCCACTCGTCACATGGGCGCAGATGGTCTTTCTTGATGTCCTAAATCTGACGATGATCCATCCCAGGATGATGACTTCGAGGATTGGATTGATCAAAGCTACTCCTTTTCTGTTTCCCTGTTGAATGATCGTCTTTCTCTTCCTGGCTGTGCTGCTCACCATTCTAGACCTTTCTCTTGTCTTACCCGCTCATCCAATCCGGTGTCCGTTTTCTCAAGCACCAATCCGGATGAGGATTCACCCATCCCAGAGATACCACAGACATTCAAGGCAGTCACAAAAGAGCAGCGGATTGACCTAATCTGTACCTTCCTCGATTCCAATGTTCGTCCTGCTGACCTTTCAGACTCGGATTACAAATCCTTCATCAATGCGGTGACACGATTCTTTCTACTCAACAGATCAATGTACCGTCGCGAGCCACATGGTCGTCATCAGCTCGTCGTCCCAGTCAACCATCGCTATGGACTTATCAAGGAGGCTCATGATGACCTTGGACACAAAGGTGTCTTCTCAGTCCGGACACACTTGCTGCTTCAATTCTGGTGGCCCATGCTGGTGGATGACGTCAAGTGGTACATCAAGACTTGTCACGAATGCCAGATCCGTCAAACACAAAAGCTTCACATCCCACCAACTGTCCCAGTAGTGGGCGGACTGTTTCACAAGGTCCACATCGACACAATGGTAATGCCATGCTCAGGCAGATACAGGTTCATCATCCAAGCCCAGTGCGCTCTTACAGCGTATCCGGATTGGTGGATGTTACGATCTGAGAATGCATCCGCCATCGCTTCTTTCATTTTTGAGGACATCCTCTGTCGCTGGGGAGCTGTCGCAGAGCTCGTTACTGACAATAGTTCTGCATATGTCCAGGCACTCGACATTCTAGCAAACCGGTATAGAATCTGCCATATCCGGATTTCCCCTTACAACTCCCAAGCTAATGGCGTGGTTGAATGGCATCACTATGATGTCCAGGAGGCCATCGTCAAAAGTACCCAGGGGGGGGAAGTTTGCTGGCCCTTGACAGCTCACTCCATTTTCTGGGCAGAACAAGTCACAATCCTCAAATCAACTGGACTCTCGCCCTACTTCATGGTACATGGAGTCAAGCCACTTTTCCCTTTTGATCTTGCAGAAGCTACTTTCCTTGTACCCACACCTGACACTGACACCACCTCTAGAACCTCCTTGATTGCTTGGCATGCTTGCCAACTCCAAAAGCGTCAGGAGGACATTAAAACAATTCATGAACGCATCCTCCTATCCAGGTTTGCATCCCTCAAACAATTTGAGGCGCAATTCAAGAACCGGATCTGAGACCAAGTGTTCAATGCAGGTGACATCGTCTTAGTCCGGAACACCCAGATTGAAAAGGAACTGAACTGGAAAACAAAGCCACACTACCTCGGTCCGATGGTGGTCCTTCGCCGGACTACTGGAGGATCGTACTTGCTGGCTGAGTTGGATGGATCAATTTCAAAACTATGTTATGCTGCCTTTCAACTCTTACCTTATTTCCCTAGGACGAAGATCTCCATTCCGGTTACCGACTTGACCGGATTGGATGATCAAGAACTCGACAACTATAACACAGAGGATGACGTTGAGGAAAGCGATGAATTCGCAGCAGATGATTAGCTTCCCCCTCACATCCTCTTTGTGTCCGTTACGTATCCGTTCCATCCCGGGTTTAGTCCGGCAATATCTGTGCCATCCCGGTTTTCGTCCGGTGTCACAAGATCAGTTTTTATTACTGAACAAATCACACAGACATTCATACAGTACTCTCACACCCTCTCTCTCGCTCTCACATTAACAAATAGACAAAAGAAAAAATCTCTCATTATTTGCGACTCTACACATATTCACTTACATATATTCCACTTCGTATGCGTTCGCCTAGGATGATGCCTTTTATCCGCTTCAATTTTGTCCCATCTGCCCACATCTGATGTCCAGTTTTTCAGGTCTGAGCAGGAATAGACGATAGAAGGTGAACGATGAAGGCAAGACAAGTGGTAGCTCACACCATATATGTAGGTTTCCTTCACACCTTTCCCCTTCATTTATTTTATTTTCGCACTTCCTGATATTTTCCACTTTGTCTTATATAGGGACCGGACACAGACACGGACACGCGATCAGATTGCACCGCTACAGTTACACAAAGGCCATGGTACTCTGCATCCCTAGGGCAGCCTTGATTGCTGCCAGGTCTGCCATCTGCATCGCCACCTCTGCCCCCAAATCCACCATCGCCACTTCGGCCGCCTTGATCTTCCCTTGAGTCTGGAGGATCTTGCTCTCCAGGTGTTTGACAGCCCTGACACCCGCGTCGGCGACAGAGGCGCTCGCCTTGCCGCATGTGGTCTTCTTGGGGGTCACCTCCTTATCCTCTTCATCTGAATCGTCGATGTCGATCGTCTCTGAAGTAGGTGGACGACGAGCCCGGGTGCTACGAACTATCCGGTCCGTTTAGTGCTGAATCCGGCTACCTATCCGGCCACTTACCTGGCGCTTTCCCCTTCCCCCTCGCATCCGTGACGCTACTGCCATCATTGACCTTGTTGCCCCTCGACTGCCCCAGGGATTTGCTGCACTTCGCCTTCAACCTTGTGCATCAGTTGCACGTCCGGTTTTCAGGCCCATGGCATGGTTCAGAGCATCCAGCACACGCTGCGCAGGGAATCTTGTGGGTGACAACAGGGGGACCGCGTGTAGTCTTCTTGGTCGGCCTCACCTCCTCTTCTTCTTCGACATCATTGTCGTCGTCCAGGATAATCCGCCCGCGCTAAACCAAGGTCAGAAATGTCGGTCCGGACGGTCAAACACTCACTTTCTGAGGTGGTGGCACTCCCACATAGCTGTGCAACCTGTTTGAGTCATCCGGGTCTTCGCTCGACGCTGTCGTCAAGTCCGTTGTGGGTGGACAGGACAGGTCCGTGCTCTCCTCACCACCTTTCAATGTATCCGGATTGGCGACTGCATTGGCACCACCATCGGTCCCCGCTGCTGCATTTGAATCCAGGAGCATTTGAGAGCTTTCCTGCGTGATCTGAGCCAGCGCTTCACACTCACGTTCCTCGGCCTGACAACGGCGATCTGCCGCTTCCAATACCCATTGATCGACCATTGGCTTCAGAGTTTTGATCGCCTCTACCACCCAGTTTTCGACGAGTGGCTCAGCACTGTTTGCCTGTGCTGCCACCAGAGCAACTCGAAGTTCGTCCTGCCGTATCCAATCAGCCCCAAAGACACGCGCGATCACCGTAGTCACGCACCAAAACGCCATTCCACTCTTTCACCCACATTGCCTTCTCCTCATAGAGCTCCTCCTTGTCATCCGGGACGACCTTGGCAACGGTTGCCGCATGTTCATTAACGGCCTTCAGATTCTTGATGGCCAGGGCCTTCGGACTGGCATTCACGGCAGGGTGGGCGAAAGCAAGGATATCAGCGACAGAAGACATGGAGATTGGTGGAGTAGTGTCATGGATGGAGAGGATGAAGAGAGAGAGACGAGACTTAGCGATGTGGTCGATGCATCAAATTCAAACTCCGCTTCAATCGAGTCATGTGACTGACTGGGGACAGTCAGTATCAAAGACCCCCGCGGATGTAGGAGCTGCTCGCTCCTTACGTTCATACCATCCAATTCCCCCACTTTTCATCCACAGGAAGAGCCCATACAACATAGCGTCCCATGTCCATCCAGTCCGTGTTCAATCCGTGTTCAGTCCATGTTCAATCCGTGAGTATCCATATTCATATCCATATCCATCTGTGTCCGGATTCGCCAGACTAGTCAACTTTTTTTTCCTTTCTGCTATTTGACCATTTCTTGATGTATCTTGATTGTTTCCTTGTCATCATTGGTTCAGTATATGCGTCGCACGATACAATGTCTTTTATTTTGATTTGGGTAGATTGTGGCGTAGCGATCCACGTAGTTGAGTCCTGGGAATGCCCAGACTATAAATATTGTATCATCTTGGTGAATCTGGGATATCTCCCTTTTCCTCTCATTTTTCCTTGTGTCCCTCATCGTCCCTTGTCGTTGTCCCTTGTCAACCTCATCTTTTCTTCATATCCGGTCCTCGTCCTTGACCAGATTGTTTGTATCCGCCTTGTCTGTGTCTGGATTCGACCTCTGCACTGGGTAGCGTCTCCCCAAGCGTCCTTCACCTACGACCTTACTCAGAACCCCTTGGGACGAGTCCAATAGTCGCCCACCCCTTCTCTTGGCGTCTGGTAGGACATATCCGGGTCACACCCACCGGACTCACCAACCCTTCAGTGGCCTGTGACTGGTGACTGCCAGAGGTTTTTAAAAGGGGTGAGATGGAAAGTCTTAGATGATGCCTCTTCAAATACCGCGCGTATGACATTGAGTATTGGTCTGTAGCGAAGACCATCCACAGAGAGAATCTGTTATGGTTTTCCTTACAGTGTGTTTGTTTCTTTCTTCTTTTCGGACTTATCCACTCCTCACAATGGGACCAATCCCATCTGATGTCATTCACTCAGCGGTTCTCCCCAAGTATGACATCCTGTTCCTTCTGCTCACTGATGTTCCACTCTTCCAGACAGCAGAATCCCGTTTTCTTTCTGATTTCCTTTCGTCCTTTCTATTCCGAATAGCGGAATACTTTACTTCCTATGGGACCCAATGGTCTGTGCTAGATTCTTCATCATATAAATACTTGAGCCTTGTAACTTGTAACAGTAATCTAGTTCTACACAATAACTACCACATTAACTGGAGTTCCACTAGCTTGAAGAGTTCCTTTCTTGCTTGTGTCTCTCTTCTCTTCTCGTTGCGAAGAACTGGGACTTTGCGTCATTACAAGAGGACCCTTCCTTTAGGGTTGAGTACAACACCGACGACTTCGCTCCACTTAAGTCTTTGGTTATCAAACAGACATCTTACTATTGTTCTATTTCATCCTCTACAACTGTGTTAACTCCAGTTCTCACAATAAGCATAACAAAAGAACTAGATTGCTAATCGGCCCTGCTCCCAAGCAGAAGGCCAACCCCACTTATCCACTATATTGTGGTTCAGAGCTCCTTCATCTTCCCCAGAACCCCATCTCACAGTGGATCCCTGTGACCCACTACCACCCGCATCTGGACTATCAGAACTTTGGAGATTACCAGACACTCACCCAGACTACCTTCCCCTCCCAGACTTAGCTCCCTCGATGAGAAAGGGACTTACAAATGAGCTCAGGAAAGAGTCAAAGAACGAAACCTAGTGGAAGGAAGACTACCCTATGCTCTCCCTCCTCCACCTCTTCCATCATTCATGCCTTGAGCTCCAATCCCTAAACCAATCCCTGAGCCAGTCCCTGAGAAACAAGAAGATAGATTTGCCCCCATTGACTGGGATGCCCCTTCTTCTCCAATTCGCCCTGAATGAGTGCCACTTCCCAAAGACTCTGACTCTGAAGACAAAGACAAAATGCCTGAACTAAAAGCTGGATTACCAGATGAATTCTCTGGCAATGGCATTGACGCCAACTGGTGGCTCCATGCCATGGATGCGTACTTCACCATCAATCTGAAGTACAATGACAAAGCAAAAATTGTCACTGCCCTGAATAGTAAGGGCAAAGGAAGGACGTTCTCCAAAGGATACTATGAACAAATGGACAAAAAACGAATCCCAGAAGCAGACCAAATCTGGGAAAAGTTCAAAACTGACTTCTGGAGCATGATGTCTATCCATGACGAGGCATCTTCGGCAAGGAGGAAACTCTATGCCATCTGCCAAGGACCCAACACTGAGGAAGCTTACAACAAATTCACTTCCGAGTTTAAACTCCTGGCAGCCCAATCTGGAATTATCGACCAATCTGCTCTCTGTGAAACCTTCAGTCAGGGAGTCCACAACAACTTGATGGAGAAAGTCCTGGGAGGAACTGAGGAACCTCTTACTGTCGATGCTTGGATCAAAGCGGCAGGAAAATTTGCCCGCCAAAATGAGTGCATCAGGGACATCCGAGGAAGAAGACCTGGATTTGGAGGATATGGAGCCACCTCCACCCACACCCATGATCCCAATGCTATGGATGTTGATTATATTCGACTCTCCCCAGTAGAAAGGGTCAAACTCATGAGAGAAGGCAAATGCTTTATATGCAAGAAACTGGGCTTCCCCCCAAAAAACACAGAGATAATTGAAAAGGATCCGAAACCTGGAGGTCCAGACCTTGCCCAGATAACAGACGCCCACTGGTCCAAGCCCGGGTTGTTGAAGACAAACCTGCAGAAAAACCGGAAAAGAACAAGGTGATCAGGATGATAGAACAGCTGGTCACAAAAGGACATGGAGTTAAAGAGATGGCTGAATCTCTCCAAGAAATTTACTAGAAAGATCCTCTGGACTACCAAACAAAAGAAACTCCCATGGAAGGAATCACTCAGACCTGGACCATGCCCAAAAGGGGCGCTAAACTCTCAGAAGAAAGGGTAAAACAGAGACTCAAGGATTTTTAGACAGGCGCCAAGGACCGACTACTTGAATGCCTAGAATGAACCCCATTGTAACTACTATAGAAGAAAAGTCAATTTTAATTCCTCTACAAGTATCTGCAATGGGGGGAGTTCACGTCAGACAAACCACTGCCTTGATCGACTGTGGAGCAACCTCTTGCTTCATGGATGAAGCCTGTGCCCAAAGAAACAGATTTCCCTTCTTCCGACTCACCAAACCTCGGGAAGCATACAATGTGGATGGAACCATTAGCAGATCCGGAACCATCTGCTATCGCACCCAAGTCACCATCTACATCCAAGGAGTTCCCTGGAATCAAGACTTTTTTCATTGTACAATGTGGAAAGCAAAACATGATCCTGGGGATGACCTGGTTAACAGAGGTCAACCTGCTCATCAACTGGACCTCGGAAATGGTAGAAATAAATGGCAACACACATCTTCCCTCCCAATGACAGCCAATACATCAAAGATACCTCTTGCGAGCCATGGGGTTAGATATGGACAATAGGATTGAACATCGCATGTACAAAAGAAAAGGTTTGGGAGAATACCTCCCAAAGAAAGAATGGATACATTGGACCACTCTCTCAACTAAATTCACCCAAGAAGTGGGGGCAAAGAAAACTGAACTTCCCAAGGAATATGAGCAATACAAGAAGGTCTTTGAGAAACCATCCAACGAATTACCCCCCAGAAGAACCTTTGATCACAAAATCAAACTGAATAAAGACTTTGTACCCAAGAGAGGAAAAGCCTACCAGCTAAACCCCACATAACAAGAAGCCTGTAAAAAGTTCATCAACGAACATCTCACCTCAGGAAAAATAGAACTGTCCAAGTCCCCTCAAGCATTCCCCTTATTTTTCATTCAGAAGAAGGATGGAAAACTCTGCCCTTGCCAGGATTATTGATACCTCAATTCCCAGACCATGAAAAACACCTACCCACTACCCCTTATAGGCAATCTCATTGATAAGCTGAATGAATCAGAGCTATTCACCAAAATGGACGTATGATGGGGATATAACAACATTTGGATCAATCCTGTGGATAAATGGAAGGCCACATTCATTACTCCCTATGGCCTCTATCAACCAACTGTGATGTTCTTTGGGATGTGCAACTCTCCAGCGATGTTTCAAGCCTACATGAACGACACCTTCGCCAATATAATTGTAGAAGGATGGTTGGTCATTTATATGGACGACTTACTCATCCACTCCAAGAATAACCCAAAGATACACAAGGAGTGGACTAGGAGAGTTCTTGCCTGCATGGAGGAACAGAAACTATTCCTCAAATTAGAAAAATGCACATTTGCTGCCAGAGAAGTGGAGTACTTGGGAATGGTAGTAGGGAATGGAAAGGTTCAAATGGACAAGACCAAAGTTGGCGCCATCAGAGACTGGAAACCACCTCAATTGGTGACTGCGGTACGATCCTTCCTAGGGTTCTGCAACTTCTACCACAAATTTATCCCCAGATTCTCTGATATTGCCTGACTGCTCAATGACCTAATATAAAAAACCACAAAATGGGAGTGGACACCTACCCATCACAAGGCTTTTGAGCAACTGCGAGATACTTTCCTCTGACATCCTGTCCTTACCATGCCAGACGTCTCAAAACCATTTACCATCATAATGGATGCTTCCCTTGTCGCCACTGGAGCAGTGCTTATGCAAAAGGATGACAATGGTGACCTTCATCCATGCTCCTACCTATCAAAAACCCTCTCCGAAGCAGAGCGGAATTACAACATTTACAATAGGGAACGTCTTGCCATTATTCACACTTTGGAGGAATGGAGACATTATCTCACTGGAACAGAACATGAAGTCACCATCCTAACAGACCACAAGAACTTGACCTTTTCCGTCAAGGTTAAGTTGGTAATTTGGGGTTACCAATCAACTCTGATGAAACTCTGGAGTGCCGGAGTTTCGTAGTGAACCTTTGGCGAAGACAATTCAGTTGGAACGTCACGCCCTTACTGAGAGTTCTTAATAGGTTCGGGGTTACGGAGTTTGGGGATCGGAGTTCGGGGATGTAGAGTCAAGGGAAGGGACTTCACGTTGCAAGCAACAAAGTTGAGTAGCGAGGTCAGAGGAGAGTCAAGGACTCAAGCAGGTTGTTGAGTGAACTAAATTGATATTCAAACTGAAGTCCGAAGGTTCAGAGTATGGAGGTCTAAATACTCGGGGGACTGAATAGAATACGTTTGGGGTTATGACAAAGGATCTTAGTAAGTACGTGAAGTTAAGAATGTA